>JAJTTV010000012.1:642832-823277 GCA_036971225.1 Arthrobotrys sinensis | reverse complement strand
AAAAAAAAACACCCTTCCTTTGACAATCGCCAGGTTCCGAATCTCGATGATTGTTCTACTCATGAAGTGGCTAACCGATGGTTAATAGGATGTTCCTGTACTGTCGAGCTTGGGAACCCTGAGCCCACCGTGGCAGGCGCATCACTCGATGATTATCAGCATGCCATCACTCAGCTCCGAGAGGATCTAAGGCGGGCGAATCCTGATTGGCGTTGGACGCTAGGCCTCCCCCAAGAAGATTACGAGAGAATAGTGTGGGAAAACGGGCCTACCTTGGATACAGCTGCGGTCCGGCCGGCACTGGCTGAAGATGAAGGGGTCGTCGACCCCCGGCGTCTAGAATTGGTTCCAGGGACCAAGGAACCATACTACCTCGAAGGGCCAAGCCATGGAGGGAAGGACCCGCATGGCCCTGGTTTCTGGGGAGGCAACCCTTTTGATGACGGGGGACCGGGTTCCTCTGGTGGCATCTTTAAACGGAAAGAGTTAGATGAAATGGAGTCCGCAGATGGCGGTTCTCACAAGTCGAAATAGTTTCCAAAAGACAAGAGTTAGCAGTTCGCGCTGGCGGAGCTGCTCCCCGAGAAGGTCCGAATGATGGAAACGACATCGCAGTGACAGATGCTCTTGAACCAGGTGCAAGGATTGTCTCGTACCCAGACCTCCGACTTAGCAAGGTGGCCCAAGCAAGGGCTAAACTAGCAGGAGAGACTAGAACGAGGCAGAGTCTTGAGAGGGGCAAAGGTATCAAGTCACTCTGAAATAGCATCTACCAGACGGATCCGCGGATAGTAGGAGGGATAGAAGTCCAGATGATTTTAAAGGCGTGTAAGCGTCTTGGATGCAGTATGCATGCTGTGGTTTTGAAAGTTTTAAATTTCACTGGCGGCTGGCTCCCAAAATGTCTACTTAGGTGTTAGTATTGTCGATATATTTGTATACTTCCATTCTTTTTGTCTAGATGTCTTCTTTAAGTTACGGGCTAGTACTTAGTCGATAATTAGAGTACCAAAAACAATAGCCTTTTCGAACCATGTTATATCAATTTAATTAGATGGTTTAACGCTATTAGTCTGCGTGGCGGGCCTTAGAGCAGATCGAAAGCCTGTGGGCTGTTGCAACGTATCCTCTATCAGATATACCGATTAGATCTGGGTTCAGGTACTAGGTAGAGCAACCGAGATAGCTCTTATAATCTAACACCTTCCGATATCACAACTAATTACCTCTAGTTTGGGCCACGGCGCCAGAAATGCAATCGTGAGCTCCTCTCTGTAGAAATACTGCTGTGTAACCTTGCGTGAGGCCCAAGGGCGAATCAGACCCAGTGCACTTCGTCTTAGCGCTATCCTACGTGTCGATGCATGTGCATCCATCAATCCACTTCGGTCTCTGGCCTCCCCACAGGTGCCGGGTTCGAAGCTATAAATCTTTAACGAAATCGGTCCGGCGAACTCTTGCAACGGAAACATGCGTTGTATGTGTGGTATATATTCGGTTAGGTCCCCTGAATTGGTGCGACTCCAAGTCAGCTCTCGCGACTGCCAAACATTAACATTACACTAAGCTAGGTCTTTGTAAGACGATAAGTCACCTGGAAAATGGAGCCCGCCGGTGAAACTCTAGAAACAGCACCCGTAGAGGCTACTCCGACAGACGCTCCGGCCGTAAACCCCGAAAGTACGCCTGCGCCCGCGCCGTCTACAGCCACCCCGGAAATTGATTATGTCGCTTGGGACGCTGCAATTGTCGGCGCGATAACGTCCCTTCCAGAGGCCGACGTAAAATCGCGGTCTCAACAATTTCTTTCAAAACATCCAACTGCACTCTCCACATTCCGGTCGACGCTGTCGTCTACTCCTCTTGCAATTCCGCTCGCGCCATTCCAGCAGCATCCCACTTATCTACTTCGCTTCTTGCTTGCAGAATGGCGCGACGAAGACCTTAAGCAGTTCCGTACCGACCTTTCACTTATTATTTCCAAATCTTTGGAACGGGTTATCGCCACACAAAAATGGCGATCCGGGGATGACGAGTGCTGGAAATTGTTCGGACACAAGGATATGGATGATATGTACACCAATTTCATACATCCTGAAGAGAAGGAAGAATTTATACATAAATGGTTCTTCCAAGGGTTCTATGGCGTGGATAAATCGGGCCATCCAGTGCACTACGAGTTACTACCAAATAGTTACCACGAAGAATACATGACACCATTGATAATCCGACGAATCCTGAACAACGAAAAAACACTAAGGGAGCGAGTACTCCGTTACAACCCGCCACCGGGAACTGCAACTCAGGAGCAGCTAGCGAACCCGAGGTTGGGGGTCACATGGATACTTGATGCTCGTAAGATATCTATGTGGGTTGTTCCACAGGTTTACAAGACGATGACGGGCATGATTTCCTACTCGAACAAGTACACCTCGGCGCATTACCCAGAGCAGGGGTACAGGGCGTATGTGGTCAACCTGGGGAGTGTTCTAGTGAGTTTGTACAACGTTGCGATGAAGATCATGCCAGCACAGACGCAGAGGACTACAAATTGTTACGGCGGAAGGGACGTCTTGGATGAAGTTGTGGATGGGGATTTGCCAGGGATGTTCGGGAAAGGAGGCTACAAGAATACCGAGGGGTTGAGCGTTGACGAGAAGAGAAGACAGTGGGAGATGGGTGATGCGGGTCCATGGGTCGAAGTTGAGGCTTAGAAGGTTCGAAGGTCGAAACGTTCCTGAGGAGGGGTAATGGCAGGTGTCTTGTTTTCGGGGCATAGACGGACACCGACTGAGAATCGAATCGGGCGTATCACGAATTAGCATTCTTACGTAAAAGTTGACAAAATTAGCTCTATTTTAATACTGCTATGCAATAGACAGAATCAATGGAGCACGAATCCAGAGATCCATATGTTATAACATTTCAGCTCCACCAGCGTGCCGCAAATGTCGCCAATATATATCGTGGAACACCCAATGCATATGCAATGAGACCCATCCATGGTGATATGCGGGACAAAGCTATTATGATGATGTCCGACACGATTCAGCTGTTGGGCTGAGCTTGATAAGACCGGTGATCTAACTCTGGATCAGTTCAACTTATTATCATATCCTCGACAGAGCTGAGATCCGAACAGCCGTAAAGCAGCAGCTAAACTCAAATAACCGCTGCAATATTGGTCGGAATAATGCTGTGGGCCGAACAAGATCTCAAACTAATCAATGCAATTGATTCGGATCAATTATTCTACCGGCATACCGCTGGCTTCAAGTGCTCGATATCATGTTATCGTAGATTCGGCGACTGTTGCCAAGAATAAATTTTTAGGACATTCCCCACAATCCCTCACAGTCGAGATGCATAGTCAAAAGGCGCTATAGCGGGAGGTGGTGGCTTAGAGTATCCTCCTGCACCTGCCTTGGCACGACGTCGAAGACCACGTTCAGATGCATACTCGCCTTAACTTTACAAAACCACCTTTCTCAGTGTCAAACAGCTCTAATGACATGCAAGTTCAGACGAGTTTCTGCTAGAACCCGCTTCGCCTATCTCGATAGTTTATTTTGAGGTCCTCGTTCCACTAGGCAGGCGACCCACCCCGGTGGCCTGAAAGCTGCAGCGACTGCAGCGACTGCCTAAGAACCCAACCCAATGTTTGCCCCGCCGATTCAACTACCCGTGCTGTGCACCGCCAACATGGCTATCAACGCTTTAGAATGAAAACACCTGCCGGGGAACCGCACTTAACTATCCGTTTGTAGGCTGCTGACTTATCCATAATGATTTGGAAACCAACCCGGCTGTTAATCCCGCGAGCTATAGCACGTTGCTGTGGCCATACCCATGACGAAACATTTGGTTGGCCTCGTATACCAGGCACAAGTTTAGGCGAATGAGGATAAAAAAATGGCGGGCGGGTGGTTCCACATGTGTGCTCTCCATGCATGCTGCTCCTGTAGGGTTGGATTGGTTTTCTAGGTCTCTTCTATTTTCCGCACAAGCTGAGGACTTTGAGCTGTTAATGAGACCTTGGAACCTATTGTGGCGGCTCTACACGGACTGTGGAGCTTCGGCGCTCATGACCACGATCGCGCGAGCCTCTCACTTGAGACGGCTATTATATAAGATCATGATGGGTCTGCATGTCGTTATTCCAAGATCCGTCAAACATTTACTTGTCGCCCTTCGGAGTACTGGCATATTCGCAAACTAGCTATCCTTGGACCAAAGACGCACGGGTATCGATCCCAAAGAATTCCAGCCGGGTCCAGGTCCGCCGCTTTGTTAATTTTCCCAACGACTTTCGCCCCGTCCAAAGTGGCCTGAGCCTGCCTTCAAGTTCAAAATGCCACCCACACAACACACCTTTGGTGTCACAGGCAATGCGCCCTCGTATCCCGGCGCTGGCGCTACTCAGATGCCGCAATCTCGTCCTGTGCCAAACAATAATCCTTACTCGTCTCAATCGGCGCCCCCGCCTATCCCAGGAGCAGTAGAAGTCGAGGCCCATGGATATACACCTCCAATTGCGCCAAACCCATCAGTTTCGCCGAATCCATATGTGCAAAACCCATACGCACAAAGCCCGCATAGCTATGGTGTTCAGTCGCCGCAAGAGCCAGTACCAGCATACACACCATATGGACCGAATGAGTCGCCAGATTTGTTGGCTGCGCGGAGAGAGTATCTAGATGTTGAAGGGCAAATTCAAAATGAAACAACCGAGTTAAAGTATGCATCTGAATTATACCATAAGGCCGCGATTCCAATCCCAATTGCTAATACAATATTTTCAATATTAAAGTCACCGCTTAAACAATCGAGATGAGGATCCTACAGTCATAAATTCTCTTCAAGATTCCATCCGCAAACTCTACATCCGCAAAGGCGCCCTTATGCAACGAATCCAAGATCTCCAAGACCCCAATTCATACGCATTCCAGCAATCACAAGCCATGACAGTAGTCCCAACCCATCAGACACCCTTAATGTACGATGAGCAAACGCAGAACATACATCGCGCCAACATACTCGCAAACTATACAGTCACGAAGAAAGACAGGGCGAAGGGCGTCGCTTGCATCATTATCCTAGTGATAATTTTAGCAATTATCATTATAGGGTTGGTAACTAAGAAGAAGCACTGATGAATGTTGGAAATATGAATAGGAATTTTTTATAGTGACTACGGTGTTTCTTACTTTTCTTTTTCCTTTCGTTTATAAATTTGTATATATGTTCTGGGTCTACCGTCATTCTTTTGTGCGAACGGGTTGCGTCGCTTGGGCACTTTCGATCGATTTAGCAAATTTTTAATAGTACTTTCGTCTAGCTAGATAGAACAATATCATTCTGTAGGGCATAAATAAATATGTTGATCTTCTACTACATTAATTGGGCCAGTCTAGGCCGAACCTTGGATATGGAACTCTTATGAGTATCAGCGGAGCAAGGATACTTACGTATTCTATAACTGCACTTCTTCAAATTGCTCAACTAGTTAACTAAAACTTTGACTATTTGATCTTATGGACTGAAACTTACACACAGTGAATAGAACCCTTCAATAGGCCGTGTGAAGGTAGATATGCGGCCACCCTTCCCTAGTTTGTTAGGTTCGCGAGTTGGATCTGAGACGGGTAACACTCTTCCTCAATAAATTACCATTACCGCAGCTGTCCTGCCGAAAACTCCAAGACTTTATCCAAGGTACATACTTGAACATAAACCTAACCAACCCCCAATGTATTCTGCTCATCCTCTTATATGTGAGGAAGATTCCCTTAAAACATGTGCCGCAGCGGTGTGTTGGGAGTGGTTTAGAAACATTCATCTTGGACGTTGGCTTGGCCAGAGGCATGCAGGGATAACATGGCATGTTCTTTCATGTCGCTCCGAGGCGAAGAAAAGGCAAACCAAAAAGGCAGACTTCGCCTTTCCCCATAAACCATTCGAAACGATATCTTTTAAGCTCATAAGCAAGAGCTCGAAGTTCGCAGTTATACAGTTCTGAAACAAATCCTCGTTTATAGCTCAAGGGTTTTGTTCTCGAAGCTCTAGCTCATAGCTAATTTTGGAACTTGCGCTTGCACGATCCCGCCGCCAGCGATAGGTTTTATTTGCACTGCCCGGCTTGGAGAGTCTTGAGTGCTCCAGTCAGCGGGGCCAAGGGCTCCCTGTTTGGGTGAAACTGTCCCGGATATCGACCGCAGCACAAACTTTTGGCTGTTCTTGGTCACTCGACTTGATGAATCCACCAGGTCACGATATCAAAAATCGCAGAAGGTTCGTGCGATTCTCTAGCTTTTAGATGATTTTCACAAGCAAAGGAATACGTAAACCCAAGAACTATGCCCAGATGCGGTATCAAGAACCAGAGAGGAAGTATGCTACTAGTAGCTTGGCTTCGTCCGACCGATACAAGCAACCCAAGCTCGTTCCACACAGGCGAGAAACGAACGAATGGCAACGATTCCAGCCCTGCATGTTCTATTCTCGGGCTAGCCCCGGGACCTTTTTTGAGCTCCACATGGATGCCTTTAAATGCACCTCTTCCTCGCCACACTCTGCAAACCATTTCCTTGCGGCTCTTTGATTCTACTTCTTTTCCACCTCGTGCTACGGGCACATCATGCTTCACATACCATAGCAGTGCTATCGGTACTGGAATCGAGTCGTCTCTTTGTCCGAAGCCCGATACATAGTCTAGCCACTGCGATTTTCGGATTGCTCTTCCGAGCTGCGGGTGCCACTTCCCCAGATTTCCACCCACACACCGCCACTTGTCAAAGCTGCCTAGTTATCAAAGACAAACCATACACCTTAGGCCGCGCGTCCGACGATATCGATATCCCCAAACATGGCCGCAAACACTGCAGACACCGCCGAATCGGCGCCCTTTATCGTCCCGGACGAGAAACGCTATTTCCGCGAGATGATGGAAATATCAGACATCCGAAGGAAGCTCGAACACCTAGACCTTTATATCCAATCCGAGGAATCCTCAACCGAAAGCAGCACACCGGACGCTGCATTCGCAAACCCAGCATTTAATAATGCCGCTGCGTCGACAGACTCGATTGCTACATCAATAAACAATCTTACGTTACACGAAAAAAAGGAGTTGAAGGCGGATTTAGAGTTGCGGTTAAGCCAGTTGTTGACGATTGTAGCGAAAGACAAGAAGAATCCGGTGGTTATAGAAGAGGAGCAGCTGGCAAGAGAGATTGAAGCGCAAAGAAAAGAAGATGAAGAGCTGGATAGACAATACTATAGAGGAATGAAGTGGACAGTCGGGATTGCAATCGGGTTTGGGCTGATGTGCATCATGATCCCGGCCACGGCATTACTGTTGGTGCAGAAGGGGGTTATCTGAGGATGATCTACTTGAGGAAATCGAAGGTTTGGTCAAAGAATTCGAAACTAGATTTATCAATAGGGGATTCTCGGAGAGGCGGCCGTATGTCGTGTTTATCCTAGTCATACATGGTCACAAGGTCATAACGTCACGACGTCCAGCAGTGTCGAAATGGTTGCTCCTCTAGATATCGGTGTATCGCAGGACAGAGGTATCGCCTTTAAATGGATAAGAAGAATTGCAATATTGGGACAATAAAGCTAGAATTGGGTCTCAAAATGCAATAGCCACCCAAGGGTATTTGTTACCGGATTCCAATCTTAATATAGCATTTCTGTTCCGGGGGTTTTAAAGTCGTTGATGTCGCTTTATGTATTATAGCTAAATGCAAGCAAGAGTGATTTAGACAATCGATTGGGTCCCTCTCCTCTGAGTTTCCCGAAAACATGTGCATCAGGTACGGTGCGTTGGCGAACAAGGCTCGAATTGCACAACTATATACCATAGGCCCCACATTATATTTAACAATACCGGAACACCTAGCCGGCTATAGCCTTAGCCTCGATTCCACCAGGCGAAAGGCTCAAATATTAAGTACAGCATACTAATTTAGTTGGATTCATTGAGACCTAAAACCGCTTGTAAGGCAACTTCTTTGAACAAATAGTATGCCTACAGCTGTATACAGGCAATCTTCAATCACGCACACCCCCGCCGGATTGGCGAACGCATGATCCACTCCAAAATTCGGGCATGATTGCTTCTACCGCGGCGTTTCTCCACCTATTTTCCAAGATTTCGCCGCAAGTAGGTATATATATACTGAATAGATAAAAGATATAGACGACCGTGGATACTCGAATAATTCTTTCATGTCCGCCTCTATCACCTTCCAAATATTTGATAACGCCATGATTAAACCGGTATTAGAAGTCTTTTCATAATTCAAGTTATGCAAACCTGTGCCGCGAGGATTTTGTCGGTGAGCTCGAGGCTAACACTTTTGCTCTATCATTTAAAGCTTTGGATACAATCGATACCCCTTGTCGACTAGTCGTTAAGATCAGTAACAATCTAGATCTATCAGTATAGCTGTCCCAACCAAAGGTCTTGACCAACAGTTGTATAATAAACGCCCTGGAGCCACCTCTCGCTATACCGGCGACATAAACATCTTGATATTGGATCAGTGGTGCTTCTGAAATTCCAGAGGGCCGTGGAGCTGTCCTGAGCTCGAGAGGATTGCGGAGCTACCAATGTGGAATACCCAAGGGCTTAAGCTGTGACGTTAGACACCACTCCGCAGCCTATGACACGAGCCATACTCAAATAAATCAGTCAACCTCAATCATCTAAAGCTTTCCCTCCTCACCATCACAATCACCAACCTACCAAGTCACATACCAGGGTGTTAAACATCGAGGTGCCCGTCTAACTTGCCTCGCCCTTTCCCTCCCCTCCTTCAGACCTCCTGAAGTTTACAATCCTTCCTTTAAACGCCTCCTGGAAGCTCTTCTTCCATCGTCTCTGGGAGCTCACTAGCCCTAAAGCATTTTAACGAAACCCAAGACACGTCTACTCTAACAACTCAAATTAGCCATGGATCAATTCCTTGAAGCTCAAGAACCCGGGCGGCCTAGCCTTAAGACTATGCCACCCGAGATCAGGAACCAGATATATGGTCACCTTCTCGATGCCAACGCTTGTGATAAGCCTCAAGACATCAATGGGAAACGAAAACCCAATTTCTATCCCTCAATCCTCAGCGTCAACCGAAAGACATATAAAGAAGCGCATGGTATTCTTTATGGAATCAGTGGACCAATCGTAACCGTCGCTATTTACCTGTCGAATGCCGCTGCCGTTCTCGAGAGAGGTCTGGTTCAGTTCCATACAACCAGGTATACCAGATCGATTGCTGGGCGACAGCTTCACATCGTCGTCAAGCCAACCTTTGTCCCGACCACTAAACGAGAACCATTCGCCTTTGTCCTCGTCGGAATGGAGAATATCAAAGACTTCTGTCGTTTCCTAAAGTTCCTCAGTAAGTAGCAGTTTCTAGAACATTCAAAACGTGTTCATGAACTTACCGATATGTCCTAGATTGGGCTGAGAACGATGGTCGTGGCATTAGCTACGAGTTCAACTTCGAACCCTACAGAAATGTCTTGGGAACCGTTTCTGCCTCTCTTGAGGCTGCTAGCGGGGTTCAAAGAGAACTTGTCAAGATCTTCTCAGTGCTCCGCTCATCATTCCAAAAAGGGACGTCCACGGGCCTCGTCGACAAAACATTGAAGAAGTGGTTTCTGGAGAAACTCAACGACAGAGTCATTTGGCTCCATGCCGAGGCTCTGGAGCTTTATAATAAAAGTCTTGCGCTTTATAATGAGGCTAGTGACATGTTAGTTAAAGGGACGTTCGATACGGCTCTGCGTTACTACGACTGTATCGTCGCCACTTACACGAGTTCCATCGACGTGAATCCTCTCCTCCAAAGTCCGGAAGCAGCTCTTGAGGGCTCCCTTGCGAGCAGACTCGTCACCATCATGACATCAGTTCAAAGCAACCGTGCTCTGATGTACATGTTGGCTACATTCAATGACAAGCACAAGGGAGCAATCAAATCAAAGGTCACCGGCAAGATGTTTCGACGAGCTCTCGACGGTGCTGAGGCGATGATGGCTGGTATTGGGGGTGCGATGGCCCTTATGATTGTTCCGCGTAATGTCAATGCAGCTGTTTGGCAAGTCATCGCCGTTCTGCGAGCCATAAACGGAGATACCGGCAGAAATACATCTATGGCGTATGGGTATGCTGCACGACTGATGACTGATGATGATGAGGAAGGAAAGTTGAAGTTAGAAAGGCTGAGAGACATTACTCTCGAAAGTGGTGGAGAGAACCCCAAACTCGCAACACGCGTCAGTGTAAGTTGATATTTTCATACACCATAGACCACTAACTTGCGCATGCGCAAGCTAACATGTAGCCAATGGACAGCTCATCAAAATGTTGGTTGACGCTCTCCCTTTCCCTCTGATTCCCGCCCAAAAATACACACCCGTTTGGAGCACTAGCGTTTTGAACGAACGTTTCCTCCTTCACAAATTGAGGTATACCGGCCCTTACTACCGCAAAGATATTCAGGTCATGGTAGTCGACCGCGAGCCACCCGGGGAGGAGCCAACTGTGGTTGGTGAACGAGTGGACCCAGAGTACTGCCAGGAAGTTCTGGAGGATCTCGCCGTTCAGCGGGAGAAGTGCCGAGGGATCTACGACTATTCAATCTGGGTCGGCCCAGAGTCGTTTCACTTCAAAGGAAGTGATAAGAAAATGAGAGATACGGGTATTCCGGCTAAAGAGGTTAATATGGGTTACCCATTCGATATGCTACGTCTACCTTTCTGAAGCCGTCGGTGTCTTATTTATCTATGCGGTTTATTCGTCGAGGAGGATATGATTGATCTTTGGTTCATGGAATGCCGAGAACTTTGGTATGCCATAGCCCGTGTGTCTATTTTCTTGGCCCATACCGAACTGTGACAAATCTTTTCGATCTCTTTGTTTCTTTGGAGTTCGGTGTCTCGGGGGTGAACGCTGTGCCAAACAGGAATTTAAATTTTAAATCTTCAATTCTCCACTTAAGCTCCTAGAAATATTGTGATATGGTAACTTCTATACATATATATTCACGAGATCAACTATTATAAGCCCGAGTCGGTCGAGGTTTAGAGAGTCTACTTCCAGGAAAGTTAGATGGATCTCGTGTACCTGTTGTTAGTGTGGTGTTTTGATGAAATTACCATTTTAGGTAGCATCTACGCCAGAGGCTTGGAATATCGAATATGTTGGACTCGGATACGCTTGACAGGGAGCCGATCAGCTAAGGCAAGTATTTACTTGTAACATGTATACATGTATACATGTAGTATACTTTACTTACTGGCCAAAATTTAAAATATATAACTGATGTCTAGTCAAAGTATCAAATTAGAAAAATAGTCAGGCCACCCCAAATGCATGCGGCCCATAGTGCCGTCCCAGCCCGGGTGGCCTTCAACGCCATTGTTAACCACGATAATCTAGTTCCGTAAACTAAGGTATTCATCTTATTTGAAAACTTGTAAAATCCCCAGCCTTAACATTCCGGTTATGAGACAACCAGCCTCTATGTTTACGAATCCGACATTTGCTTTAAACTTTGTGTTGCACCAATGCAGTCGGCCCCAAATACCAGAACACGCCCCTAGGCTGCTAGAGCACCCCCTGATATGAATTTTGGCCTGTGAATTGGCCTCAGAAACTATGTCCTAGTGGCTATCATTATAGATACTATACTGACACCTGCTGCCAGGCTGGTCACTTCCAACAGTTGTTGGCGGTCACAATGGCGGCTGAGTTCCCATAGACCAATATGGCCAATGCAAAGAAGGGCGGGTTCTCGAGGTTTATGCGCCTCCGAACGTCAATAGAATGCCACACATATACACATTCATTGTGCTTGAGGAAGCTCTCTTGAACCCATAGCTCTTCTAATCAAACAATCTGAGGATACAGCTGCCTTTATACACACTTACGGTTGAAGTTTTGGGGATGCTTTGTCATAAACTGACGTTTCTCGAGCCAATTGTCTACGTTTCCCAACATAAATGATAGGCATAGCTCGGAATTAGTGCCAACTTCTAGACCCAAATACCAACAGCATGTCCTATAAATCATATTCGTTGCCCACAATATACCACCCTGGGCTGAAGGAGCTATTCGGAATTCGGCAGTCTCGCAGCAGTTGCCCGAGTCAGCGACTGGCTCCGTTTCGGATAGACATGTTCGGATCTTTCCGGATAAAGATTCGAGTGCAGACCGGGTCAACCTTGGCATGCGAACAAGCAGGCCTGCAGGCATGGAGTACGTATCCTCGTGGCCTTGGCTGGCGTGACGCTTTGGATAGAAACTTGAAATCTGGGGAGTTTCTTCGAGAGGCTGCGTAACCGCCCATACTAGAATAACCAAAAATGGGCTCCAGATGTTGGGTTCTAAGTCGTTAGCTGTTAGAACATATTAGAACGGGAATCTGTGGTGAGATGGTATGTACTGATTCCGGTCGAGAGCGCTTCATCTGATCTCATCCGGACGGCAACCTGAGTTTGGACCTGTGCTACATTCCGGTGATGTCTGCCCCGCCGTCGCCTGTTGTGTGCTAGTTGTCACTCCACCTGCTCGTTACCTCCCCAAAGGAGCATCTTTAGCTGCTGGCTGCATCTGGAAGAGCGTGAAGCTTGTCGGGTTTCGTTTTTCGCTTTGCGTCAACGGTTAGTTAGCTGGCGTGCATGTGTCACGGGGGCGCATAAAAAGAAGCTGCGAAGTGCAAGTGGTGTCGCTGTGGAGTTCCGAATTTATTGCTGGCCCACCGCCCTTACAAAATCGGCCCCTCATCACCATCACCGCCAACATCATCACTATCACCACCTTCTCTAACCATCCTGCTTCGCCATCGCGACTATTCGAGTTCACTGCTACCGCCTCCATCCCTTCCCTCGAACCACTCGGCCTTCAAGAAATCCCTTTCTCTGCCGAATATTAATACAGGGACAGAACTACTCCGCACATACATGTCGTGTACCGGAGCTCTACCCAGCCGATACCACTGCAGTGACAGCCTTCCCCTTGTCCTCATCGCGGCAAAAGGTCAGTGCTGAAGTGCTCGTCCGACACACCGGACCTCACCACCGACACCATTGCCGCATCTGCTTCGAACAGCCCGACCATCCGGCTTCCACGTGCTGCTGTTCATGAAAGGTTTGTCCACCCGCCAATCCGCCCGTTGCCTTTGAACAACCGCAATTTCGCTTCATTTCCACGCCCAGCCAGACCCGCGATATCTTACGCAGGCTTTCCAGGGTCTTTCCCCATAGAAACCTCCTCCTAAGCCTCATTCTTTCTCTCTTTCTCTTTAAAACTCTCGAGGGCGATGAGCCTTATTCGCAGCCTTGCCCCACAGAAGCACGAAGCTGGCCTTTTGTCCTTCTATTTTTGTCATCTTGCTTGTCGTCGAAGTGTTCAATGCTAATGCGAGTATTTCATATATCTGTCATCCGCAGGAGAAGGGTGAGCAGGATATCTTGCAAATAAGGAGCCTATCGGAAAGTCCATTCGTCGGCATCGACCACGCCCTGAATCCCGGAATTGAAGCCTTCAACCAGCAATAAGGAAGTGGAGGGCATCTCCCGTTTCGGATCCTGACGATGCCATTCCCTCTCCTTAAGCTCCTCTTCCTCCTGGTCTCCCTTGCCGTCCTTCTACTCGTCCTCCTCTACGTCTCCCTATCCGTAAACTTTCCACTATCAGCAAGCCCTTCGTTTTTCCCAACTTCGGCAATAATCTCTCTGGCAGAGGATAACTCGACGTTCTTCTTATCCAAGCCGGCAGCGTTTGGACCTTTACTGCCCAAAAAAGGGCTGACGGGAGAGTTACTGGTATTGCCAGACTCAGAGCTGGCGTGTGATGATGCATCCCGGGACGGATTCACATGGAGAGATGAGAAGGATATCTTAGTTGGAAATGAAATCGATGCAAAAACAGACGACCACATTGGCGTTAAGCGCGTCAAAGTGCATGCTGACCTTGAGACGCTACAGGAGAGCGCTGAGATCAGTGGCAAGATAGTGCTGGTTGTAAGAGGAGGCTGTGGATTCTATGATAAAGTGCTATGGAGTCAGCGGAGAGGAGCAATAGCCGTCATTGTCGGTGACAATGAAGCTCATCGACCTCTGCTGACTATGTATGCTAAAGGTAGGTTGATACGGGTTCCAAATGTTTCATTGAAGGATCACAGAGCTAACATTGTTTATAGGGGATACATCTAATATCTCTATCCCCGCAATATTTACATCATATACCACAGCTCATCTTCTTACTTCTCTACTGCCAAAACGACCACCAGGGTCATCAATCAGCAGTTCATATCAGCAAAGACCTGCATATTCTCCAGTATCAACACCAAGACCAGAACGAAGAGGACTCTCATCTTATTTTAGCCGATATAAGCCAGAAGATCGGTCATCTCGAGAATATAATCCGTACACAGTCGAACCAACGGAGCCAGCAATCGAAAGCCCGGAGCCTGAAGACCTTGAAGAGATATACGAGGAAATCACACCGCCCCGAAAACCCGACAATGACGATAATACTCCTCTCGGCCCACATGATGAACAAGGTAATAGCGTTACCGATGGATCTGTGGCATTGGAAGGGTTCGGTTGGCTTGGGCAAGGCGATGGCGAATCCGGTAGCAAACCAGACAAGCCGGATATGAGCCATGGACTATGGATCACATTAACACCGACGAGACTTAGTAGCTCTCCGTTTGTTGATACACTGCTCGTGTTGGTCGTCAGTCCTGTTATCACCCTCACAGTTGTTTATACGATGCTGCTGCTACGGTCTCGATACAGACGACGAAGATGGCGGGCACCGAAGAGTATTGTTGACCAACTCCCAGTACATACATACCAACCGCCATCAGATCCACCCTCTCCGTCTGCGCCTCAGAACATTCCCTCCTCCCCAGAAATGAATAAGCCCCAACACGGCGAAAAGTCTACTCCCGGATCATTAGTCGTTTCATCATTTCCAGATACAAACCAAGCTTCCACCGCATCTAGCTCACACTTTCCACAACTATCGCGCGTTTCATCCGCCCCGCCACCAACAACTGCCGCCTCCACTAATGCAAAACAAAAATCTAAGTCGCCATACTCACGACGAAATATGCGAATCCTGCCCGGTTTCAAGTACTTCCCACCGTCGCCAGAGTGTGTCGTGTGCCTCGAAGAATATGTGGAAGGTGTAAGCCAAGTTATGAGATTGCCGTGCGGACACGAATTCCACGTAAACTGCATCACTCCTTGGTTAACAACACGGAGACGGACGTGCCCAGTTTGCAAGTGCGACGTGGTGAAAGCCCTAGGCGGTGGGAATGGTTATAGTACCACCAATGGTGGTGATGAGGAGAACCCAGCTGAAGCGAGCGATAGACCAATTGGTGGAGTCGAGGGCAGAGGAGCTAGGGGAGCAGATATCTGGTGGAGAACCCTATTGAGGGCTGTTGGGGTTGATTTTGGTAGGAGAGATGGCGATGTCGGCGAAACTACGCCATTAATTCATGATGAGGATGAGAGGAGGAGAAGGGATTGAGTTACATATCTCCCTTTTTCTTCTTCGATTTCTTTGGGTATGGAATTGTTAGGATTTGCATCATGAGTGTGCACAAAACCATCGCCGCTCTATTTGTCCATGGGTCCAGGTTGTTCGGTTTTGTTTTTTTGTTCGATGGAATTATAGGGAATTAGCGGCAATGATTGCTGGCGAGAAATATGGGATTTGGGATTCGGACGGCTTTCTCTCGTTTTATTTTCTTAACTGAGTTTTGTTTTGATACTCTTCAAGCGTGTTATTGATTCCTATTTTACATGGAGCAGCATGGCTACATATTAGCCAGGGAGGCGGCAAGCGTCTATCCGCGTGGGAGTTCGAGGTCTACGGGTTTTACCTGGCATAGCCTTGTAATATGTACGAGTGAAAGAATAGGCTTTGGACAATGAAAATCCAGATGAGTGTGATATCTCTTCTCTCTTAAAGCGTTTTGATGGTGTATGCAACGTTTGTCGTCTCAGCTGTTAATTCCGCGAATTCCGCTTTACGAGGCTGGCGGCAATCGAGATAGCGATCCTGTGAGGCGTTGATTCAAGGCTGCATCGATACAATAGCGTTGTCCATGGCCAACTCCTCGGATCGAATTTAATCAGCCGGTGTTATTACGATGGAAAACCCATAGGTTCTTTCCTCTTTTACACCTTGAAATCCCAATTGCCAAGTACCAAGATCCAACGGAGTCGACAGCTCGCCTTCATATATAGACCCATGGATTCTACCGACTTAACTATCGCAGAGAGAACGGCGAAATCTTCCCCCTCTCCCTCCACAACTAGCGCTAGCGTTCTAACTCTCCTTGGCTCCCTCGTCGCTCTCTCCCTCACTTTTATCAAACGAAGATTCCAAGACGCAGGGTCACCTCATGCCCAGCCGGAGCCTGAAATCCAACAACTCTCACAAGAAATCAATTGTCTTCATTCGTATATCAAACAGATAGAAACTGCGCGAGCTCAATCTAGAATCCCGCAGAGTCTATCCGATCATCTAGAAACCATATTTGAAAGGCTAAATGCTACGGTAGTCGAGATAGATGATTTTCTGAAAGCATCGTTCAAAGAATCCAATCTATATGGACAGAGAAATTGGGAGGAGGTTGGGAGGAGGGAGTGTATGGGGTTTTGTCAGAGGCTGGAGGCTTATAAACTGACGTTAGAGATTACTTTGACATGGTCGACGGTGTGAGTGATCATCCCTAGCGTTAATCCCTAAGTTACATTATTGCTAACAATTATGTTGAGAGACTAGGTCTTCAGCACAGCTACAGACCCGAGTTAACAAAATCCGAAGCGGAATTCACTATACAAACAATCCCGATGCCACCGGTCGAGATTATGTCTTGCAGCTCTTTCTAGGCGAACTGGAGTCAGTTTACGAAAACTCGAATGGCCGTGGAGCAGTTTCTACGGCTGGTAGAGATATATACGATAATGATCAAGACACTGCAACGGCGGTTAATACTGTAGTACCCGCCACGAATATCTCGTGGAAGGGTATACATAAAGCCTCCTCTTTTGATACAGACGGCCCGCCACCGATCTCTCCGCGGCATTTAGAACCAGTTCGACCAATTCCTGAAAGGCGGACGCTGAGGGTAGATACCAACGGTCCACAATCCAGCTTGCAAGACGATGGATGGCGAACGGTTAACAATCAGGTTACTTCTTCTCCTGATGGTCCTCCACCAATCTCTCAGCGTCACTTGGTACCTATTAGGCCAATTCCTGCAAAACGGGGAGGAGGTGGCCCGGTTGTCCCTTTGACACTTTCCTACGATGGTCCGCCACCTATCTCTCCACGACATCTAGAACCGATCAGACCAATACCTCCAAGGCTACATCCCTTTTTCCCATGAAAGCCACAGTTTGTTTCGCCGATATTCACAAGATAGTATCAAGGTTTATAGACCCTTCCTCGCGGCCCCGGGGCTACAAGACTATACTCTAGAGCGGTTCTCCACACACACCAGTTGGTTGATCCAGGGGTAACCAAAGCGAGAGCCTTTGAGCCATCACCTAGAAATATGGTGCCTGTCCTATAGCCTTGGGATTCGACGACGAAGAAAGAACCATTGGGTACCTCAATGCAGCAACTGCACTTCCCGAACACGTACCTTTCACGAGGAAGAGAATCGACATCGGTATTTTTCAAGTTACGCTTATGAGAACTATTACGTAACTAGGCGGTAACTTACCGCCGATGTGTCCTCTATTAAAGTCCATTTACCTGGATCCATGGATCTGGCCTGCTACCACTAGTTCTCTGGACGAGTCAGTCTAAACAGATGAGACACAAATTTCCAAAACCGAAACATCGAAAGGTACCAAAAGCCTAGTTTTAGCGCACTGCTGTTTTCCCTTGTTACCTAATCAATTCCCGGGTAATATTGTATAATACGTTTCTCTTTAGCCGCCAGTAACGTATGGTCTATAACCGTTCGTAACGTTGGAATTTGAACCTCGAAGACCGGAATTGTGTTGCAAGATGATGTACATGTATGTACATAATTGTGACGTCAAAGTCCAATCGGTAGTAGGTGGTTACTGCTGGCGCTGTACGCAATACTATGAAGACTTCCAGGAGTCTTTTTATATGTTAGAATTCCATCTCCCAAGATCCATAGAATACTTCTTTAAAGGAGGGTGTCGCCACCGCTAGCAAGCCCACTAATAGTGGCGTTACTACAAATCCTAAACAAACAGCTTGACCTACCTTACCGTTAGCTTCGTATCCTAGTCGATATACGCCGTCGTTTAACATTATCGAATGTCGTCCGCTCCAGGCCTAGTGGGCTACTCCCAAGATGCCCCGGCATCCCAGGCCAATCTGAAGAAGCGGCCGCAAAAGAAGAGTTCGAATCCATCAAGCCTCGTGCTGAAGAACGTGCTAGCGATGCACGAAAGAATGCTTTAAAAAATTTGATGATGCATCTGCCGCGGAATATGGACCGAACCGGCGGATTGAAGCTTTCAAGCACGGAGAAAAGGCTGGGGTTGAGATTGGGAGAGAGAATTCTGCTGAAGAGACAGTAAGGGACCCCACAGAGGCACCTGTATCGGTTGCTAGTGGGTAAGATAGGACGCTGATTCCGATTATTAACTTTACGTAGAAAGCGATCTCGGAGTCAAGGTATCATACTGAGAGTGAAGGGAACAGGAATACCCATACTGTTGGAGAGGAAGTGCCAGCGAGCATCAATCCTTCCTCCAAAGAACCAAATCCTGGTGACTATTATGGGTCCACTGGTGGATACCGAGAACTTTGCAATGGATGCATATTAAATTTCGATTTTCGCAGCACACCGACTGTGGTAAGGGCGCTAAACATTGAAACGGCTTTTTAAAACTGCGGTTGAAATTTATCATAACTTGTACAGGAATGTGCCGCAACGCCCCTGTTTCCTATAGAATGCTCGCCATACTCGTATCAATATACCAAATCGCGATTTCAGCTCGTCTGCAAACGGCCGGCATTTCGCTCAGCTCCTCCTGGAGAAAGCCACTATTGTTGTCCAAGCGCTTTTTCACTCCCGCATTAAGCTCCTATCGTGATATCAAGGTACATGAGTGGATATCTGTCCGCCTGTCCGCCCAACCTCGGGCAGCAGGTGGTTTTCAAGCTTCGGCCGGGTTACCTGCACGCTCGGTTCTCCCACTGCGCTGTTCACAAGCTCTTTTGAGACACGGAAAGAAACCCTGAGCCGAAAACCACATGGCGGATTATCCGTTCGACGACTTCCGGTCTAAATCCTCGGGGATGATGTGAGTACAAAGGAGATACAAAGAGATACCTTCGTAGACGCCAGTTCTGCAATAGCAAGTATTTATTAGTGTACATTTATTATTATCTCTTGCCTAATAGCTATAGAATAGACTTTCATTGTCTTTCACAACTCTAGCTCGATCCTGTGAAAAGTTTCTCGCTTGGCATTGTCGAATGAAGACTAATTACTCTCAATGAAGCTTCCCCAGGATGATGCCTGCTCCCTCCCATCCCGCGTCCCAAAGCATCGGCTTCTTTGGATAAACAGGGATAGGCCCGATAACAACTTAATCTCGCGGGTTCTGATCGACACATTTTAAAAGTCATGAATGGGAAGGGAATACATCGACGAGCTCGTGCACAAGCTGAAAAGTGTTCCTTTCAGGATCCACAACCTCATAGAAACCGTACGATATTGCAGGCTGTACCACCTACAATCAGCTGGAGCACAGGTCAAAACGTGTGACATCCCTTCAGTTGCGTCAAAGCTGGTGCAGCTGTGGCTTTACAGGGGTGTCCTTATTGGTGACTTTTAAAATGAAGAGCGTGGTTGTCGTACGTAACAATTGAAAAGGGAAGAGCAACATGAAACGTATCTTTTTGTCCGAAGCCAACGGGTTACAAGTTGCTTCACCGTTCCAAATTTATGCAGGCGGATGGCACACAATGAGAGCGGCGTGCAGTGACGGTGTTCCCCTCATGCACCGTCGATCATGGCGTCGTCCTAGACGCTGGGTGTCCGTGTGCTTGCATTAGCATGCTGAAGAACTGCGGCCAATATCGAAAGCTTAGGACGGTCTCCACTTTTGTCTGAAAATTTTTGTTCCCAGAACTCGGTGAGTTTTGACGTTGATATTGCGACAAAGTGATGTGGCTGGCTTGAAAAGGTTCGAAACTTGGTCGACCGGTCCACATTTGCATTCTTTCGATAGCTAAGAGTTTTCAGATGTCACATGAATCTCTTATGCAAGCGAAATCAAGGGTGGAATTCCTCTAACTTGTGGTCTTTTTGCCATCAAGGATATTTTGATTAGCCACGGAGCGCCGAAACGACTAGCCCGGCCCCCATTGGTGCTGGACACAAAAAGAAGAAGCGTTTCGGCATAACGATTTTCCTGTGCATGGCAGGCATCGGGGGTGGAAAATTGCAGCAAATGAAGTTTTTAATTCAAGTTGTCAAAGCGAGGGAAAGCAAAAGAAAAACGTGGGAAGATGATCCCCTTATCATGCGGGAACTATAGACGACTTGCAGCTTAGAGCAGAATCAGACCTCTCACAGACCCGCGTGATCCTTCTTGCACAAAATGATACTCTGCACCCTCTGTTCTGCGCAGGGTAAAATGGACCTGGGTTTTTGCGCCTTCACCAATAAGATTGCGCCCAGGTACTCCACAAAAAACGTCTGTCAGGGATCAATCCAACTTCGGTTGGTCGGCCAAACCAACTGATTTTCTGGAGACCCCAGGGACAGAGCAAGCACGCTAAAATTTCGCCTAGAAGATACAAAGTTCAATGCGGGGAACACAGCAACTGTTATGTTTCGAAAGTACCAGCCAGGATAGCAAACCGGGACCAGCAATAATCCAGTTCTTGGACGTCGGACACGGCACATGTTCGTGGAAGGATTGCCGCGACCCAGAATTTGGGCAAATTGGCAGAGTCCCCTCTTCCATCAAACTCTCAGGAGTGCGGACGTCTCAAGGAGGGTACAAGATCTTTCTTGGGTTCTTGATCTTGAGCGCTGACCTCCTCGTCCTGTCCTATTTATCCATAACGGTCCCCAAGTCACTGTCACTCCCATGAATATTTGAATCAACTGTTCTCGCCAATCTGCAAGTCTGGCAAGGTCCCTGGCAAGCCCTCATATCGAATCAACCAAAACCCAAAGTCACTTGCCTTGAAGCCATTTCCCACACTTCGACGACGGTGGTCGCAAGCTAGCAGCGACGCCTCGACGCCAATAGCACCTGAAAATTTTTATATTAGAAGTCCTAACCCCAGACTTTTCTCCAGTTCCGCCCCACACATACGCCGACCGTTGATTGTTGCTTGTGACTCCACCCGACATTTGTCTTGCTGGCACTTTGGAATTCTTTTCCTTCTTAGCCCTTTCTTCGGCCCAGGGCATCGGCTCCAAGTACGTATCCCTCGCTTCCCAAGAATACCCATAAACAAGACAGCGATGGACTATATCTGTTCCCGCACTCCACGTTTTTCCTCCCTCCCTCCTTTACTCCATCATATTACTCCGGGCACCATATAAAAAATTTGTCCCAAATTGAAACTTACCATTGGATCCTTCCTTTGCTCATACAAAGTGTTCAATAAAGTGGACAAGGAAAATTCTCTAAAGCGACTATTTGGCAAGTCGCGGAAGACCTCCAACACACCAGCACCAACGCCCACGGTGGAAAAGAATCAACCATCACTGGCGGCATTCCCACAGCCGCCGAGTAACAACCACCTTCATAGTTTCGACAGATCGAGTCGAGGAAGTGTCGCCATGTCGGATCAATCGCAGAGAAGGGACACAATCCCAAGTCCTACAAATATTGGAAGAGTAACATCGACAAATATGAGCTCGACAGAAAGTCAGCGAGTATGTATCCTCAAAATTCATGGCATATTCACATAAAACCATAGAATCCCTACTAACAAATATCCGTTAGGATGTCTTCCAGATGCCTCCGCCAAATCCTCAACCAATTAAGAGGCCCATCGGCGAGAAAATGTGAGTTATTAGAATTAAACACGATTTTCAAACTCCAACAATTGCTAACCTTTCATTCTCTCTAGTGTACGATGGCTTAAGTATGGACCTGTCGACTGAGGGCCTGGATGATCATATATTTCGTAACTCGGCATCTTTCCGCTTTTCATTCCATTTGTCATTTCACGGGCGTTCCGCGTACGGGTTCGGACTTTTCCCTCAGTTTTTACAGCGTGCTCATATATCAGCAAGACCACACTGAAACCTTGCGATCCAGTCGAGAAAATCGCATACATCACTCTCATATCGATTCTTCCAACTATTTTGTCGAATTTAGGAGGTTATTTTGTTATAATATCTTTCCTGTAGGATCAGGATACCACTCCATTCTCACATCCTTCTGTAGGATCAACATCACTCTCAGTATCAGGAGCGAGGAAATGTCCGAGATCTAGATCTGTTCTCTTATCTATCCTTAGCGCACTTTAGCGAAGTCTGGTTTCCAGTTCTCATAGCTACTCTTATTAATTCATGAAGACGGTGATTCATCCTTCCTTTCGAGCTCACCAACGACAACCTGTATTCCTTTGTGTATCTAATACCAACAGACACCTTCGACTGCTGTCACACCATCGAATTATTCATTCATTTACTCACTTTCAAACATATTTGTACATCTGGCAAAATTCAAACAGGTCAGAACACCCCCTGAGCTCAAACCCCCCAGCCACTTGTTCTCTGGCTTCCATCCATTTTATTCCAACATAGCTTATACAAGCACAGACCGCTTCTCCTCCCACAAAAAACCGTGGGAAAACACCCAAAGAAAGTTCCACAAAGGAAATATTTTTCCCTTTCCCTCCACACTCCCTTCAAAAGAAGTGTGGGAAATGCAAAACGAAGGCCGATAGCTATATTACACTTTCTTATACATACGAGGGCCACAGCTGTCTAGTTGCGCTTAAACTCCCCACAAAGAAAAAGGAAAGAACACCGCAAGCCCAAGCAGAGCATCCGCATGAGCGGAAAGGTTGAGGAGCTGTCGCGGACCAGCCCCGATGATCTGTGCATGCTAGCTGCTGCTGTGCTGCTTTTTGCGGTTCAGCTACCCGGCCGTGCTTGCTGTGCCTTCCCACCATTTTCATCTTGTAATCTTATCCAATCGAATCTCGCATTGGGCGAGTAGATACGATTTTTGATAAAGCAGTCGTAATATCGATATCATCATAACGCCCGAACCCGCGCGCTATGTACCTGAATATCACTTTCCCACTCGGCGGAGACTTAATCTGCAGTTTTAAATACGATCTACTTCTAAATATTCTTTCGTTTTAAAACTGGGAAGCTTTCCTACTGGACGGAATGTGAGACGGATGACACACATACTACCCGTAGACACCACCAAACTCGTATTCGAGTTTTTTCTCCCACGATCAGGGCTGTGCCTTTGCAGCAGGTCGAGGAATCTTGGGCGAATGAGGGCATCGATGGAGCGATGGAGGGCCCGTGGAAATGTCCAATAAGGGAGATGGCGCAAAAAAATTCCACTAAGGTTATCCCTGACTTTGACTTTTAAAAAATCTCCTGTTGTCGTGATTTCGATAGGGCGGGATCTCTGAAACCAAGCCCATTTTTTCGATGCAAGGTCAGATGTGGATGCTGTCAGGAGAAACATCACCTGCTGACATCTCGATTACTGAATTTACGCCCCCAACTTTCCGCCCAGACCATAATATTTCTGACCGGACGGACTTGGGATGAGCTCAGAAGGTGGCCTGAGGAAGTGGTGATCTCCCCCATAATGAGAGCTAACCTAAACCGTGTAATCCCCTAAATGAGAACCGTTTATTACCATCACAGGCCTAGTTCTCCGAGCTCATGCAAGCTTGCGAAGAATGCGGGGAAGCTGAAAAGTGACATTGCATCACCAGGCGGCAATTGCAGGCGGACAGAACATCGCAACAACACAACGAGGTTGGGTTGGTGAAGAAATACCACAAAGTCTTGTGTTGAGGTCAAAATTGGCGATACCGGGATCGAATATTCAAATTATGTCCAATAAATCAGTTTTCGTATCGACAGTAAATTCGCCTTGCGAGTGCGAATCCCAGAGTCTCATTGAGTAATTTAATTCGCAATTTCACGGTGTGTATCACAATGTTCGCGATCCTGTCCTTGAAGTCGTTATTCGTCTACGACCCTAGTACCTTTAAGCTTAAAATCGCCCCATATCGAAAACAGCAGCCTTCGGGCTCCTCGTATCGATAAAATTAAACGAATCAATTAAACTGCTTCTCTTCACTCATAATGACTTCGTGGTAAGGTCTTTACCCCTGTTCTAGCGACCCTTTTTAATTGTTTGTCCTTCTTTTCTGTTCGCTCGCCAAATTTGCCAGAGTGAATTTATCCAAGCCGCGGGTTCTTTAGCTTATCTGCAAGGGGTACTTTTTTGCTGATAGTCCGAGCACGCACATTTTCATTTCGGCTTCGATGGACATTGGAGACGAAGAGGTTTGTAATTTGGTTATTGGCTGTCGTCAATTCTTGAAGTTTTGACCGTTGATGTGATACTTTCGTTGAAGTTCTGAAACTCAGATCACAATTATCGTCCCCATGTCGGCGCTCTTGCGTCTTTCGCTATGGCCTGCTCACTAGACCCCAGGCTAATAGACTCCGATTTTTCCGAACCAGTCCAGCCCGGACTTTTGTTTTTCAGATATCATGGATCTCGGAGGCAAAAAAATCAAGAAACTGCTACCTACTTGATCACATGCACATGGTCCTCTGAGCTAGATATACTTCCATCTGTTTCCTTGGTGATTCAGCTCACAGAATCTGGAACTCCGGCAAATATAGTAACTTTTCTTCTTGGATGGATGGATGTACATGTAGTTGACGCGCAGCGCGTCATCTGATCTTGAGATCAAGGTTACGTCTACTATTGCAGATGGACATGTGCATTATGGGATGTGCATTGTGGGAGGCAAAAGACCACGGTCGATTCCGGATTTTCGAGGCTCGCGTCGATATTGTATCTAGGCATCTGCGGGGTAGACACGGATTCCG
Organism: Arthrobotrys sinensis; assembly: GCA_036971225.1. Taxonomy (NCBI): domain Eukaryota; kingdom Fungi; phylum Ascomycota; class Orbiliomycetes; order Orbiliales; family Orbiliaceae; genus Arthrobotrys; species Arthrobotrys sinensis. The sequence goes on along the minus strand of JAJTTV010000012.1, from coordinate 798,168 downwards.
TAGCTATTCAGGGCTTGTGCATGGGTTAACTGTTGTACCGTCCAGGATAGAAAAGTAGGAATCTCCAAGTCATATGTGCGTCTACGCCGTTTTCGTCTATCGATATACCGGTTCAGATCACAAGTCGAACCCCCCATCACTTCGGCCGGACCTGTGCTTTCTCCACATTTTTACATCGATCCAACCCCCCTGGCATGGATAAACCCTATGACCAGCACCTCCTGCATTCCCCATGAAACGTAACCGACTCGTTGTATCGGAGACAGCTCCGAGAGAACTATTCCTCTTTTGCAAAATGAGGAGAAACCAAACCCACCGAAAATCCGGAAAAATTGACACATGCACGTCAAGTTGTGTCGTGACATGACTTTTCGGGTAAAATCGATTTGTGTACCTGGGAATGGAGATGACATCCTTGCTCTTGAGCTTGCGAGGGTTTAATTCGGTTAGTGCCGTGGCTGTTAATGTTTCTTGATATCGATAGAAGGATGTTGATATCAATGAATTGCATAGCATATATGCATATAATATTGGATATGTGACTGTCTTTTTTCGTCTTATATTCCAGGTTGGAAATAAACACCTTTCGAAACATTGATATCCAAAGCGACCCGCGCGCCAAGCCCCTCGCGTCGATATCAGATTTAGAGGGACTTACATGTGCATGCGTGTGCATGTGTTCATATTTGACTTCACCTTGTGTTCAATTACCTCTCGAGCTCTCCAAGGTGCAGGCGGCTAATATTAGAATGTGAATGCGAAATCTGTTATGCGGTTGGATGTCTCTGGCCAAACATACATGGAGTCAATAGTTCCGGTAGCCATTGGGCCTGTAAGAGTAATCCAGCCTCCTCAATAACCATTGAGGCGGGCAGCCAGGCGGTGCATGTCACAAGTCGAGTTTATTTTTGATACCTGACGTCTTAAGCGCCCGGATACTCTACTATGCGCTATATCTACACAATGGTCCATTCAGCCGACGCTACCGTATGATCGAGGAATCGGTTATTGTATTGAATTCGGGTACGAGACCACATGGGATGTTCGTGTAGATATCTTCTAAATTTAAGTGTGGAAATATTCTAAAAACGGATCAGTGAGCATCTTCAGTAACGGATCCTCAGTAGTGCCATTGCCCGTCTGCTATGTAGAATAGTTCGAACGTTCCTACCTAAAGAATCCGGATTTAGGTGACTTAATAATTGTACGGAACGATCGCGGGATGTTTACTTGAGAGCGGGAAGTGTCACGCAAGCTTGTAGATCGTGATTAGTTTGAACATTCAGATTTAATTGATCCCAGGAATGATATATCGATAGAGTAATGAGACCATAGCCTCACATCTAGCTAAAGGGAAGGATGGAAGTTCAACATTGCAAACCCGCGCCCAGATACCGGATACCAGTTATTCCAGAAACATGAACTCAATAAAACTCCAGTAATACCGATCCCTCAAGAGGTCCTAGTCCCTATAGATATACCTTTTAAACCACACTAGCAACAGCCACCTTCTTCACTGAAGCCATATCCTTCTCAAAAGCGTCTACAACCCCCAACACCAACTTCACATGCCTCAAACCCAACTTCTCACCCCTCCTATCTGCAATACCCAACGCCGTTCTGGTTGCATTCTTAATCTGCCGTCCATTCAACTCCAACGGCATCAAAGCCTCGTAATCCTCATCCTTCATTTCAGTCTCCGTTCCACTGCTCTCAACCTTCTGCACAAAGTTCTTCCAAACTTGTGCGCGTGCCTCTGGTGTTAGCTCGTTATATCGTATTGCGATGTGAATGCGGGACTGAATCGCTTCGTCGAAAGTTTCCACTCGATTTGAGGTTAAGAAGAGGATTCCGTGGTAGTACTCGAGGAGGCGGAGGAAGATGGAGACGAGGGCGTTACGGTTGATATCGTGGAGTGAACGTTGTTCAAGGTAGACATCTGCTTCGTCGAGAAGTAAGACTGCCTTCCAGATCGTACAGAGCTGCAATATTCTCTCAAGATTGCGCTCAACGGCTATGGCATCCGTTCCCAGACTTCCTGCGGACACAGTATACAGTGGGCTCTTTGTATACTCCGCAACCGTCTCTGCGGTCATGGTCTTTCCCAAACCAGGAGCACCGTGAAGGACTGAAATCAAACCCTTTCCTTTTCCTTCTACGAAGTCGTCAAAGTGGGATTGGTCTGTGATGTGTGATTCAACAAGACCGCAGATGAGTTCTTTAGTCTCTTCAGGAAGCACAAGTTTTGAGAATGAATCTGTGTTCCAGACTACTTCCTCAATATTTTCGACGAAGAACTGAAGCCATTTCTTGGAGTCTAGAGTGAAACCGTAGATTGTAGAGTTACAGAGTAACTTCTGCTCATCAGTAAGTTCCAATGTACGTTTGACATGTGGCGAGTCGTCAAAGTCAACGGCCGCGCCCGGATGTCGAGATCCCGGGTGGAAGTTCGGGTGTGGGGCGATAGGGTGGCCGCCGCTGTCGTATTCATCAGAGTAATACTCGTCTACACGACGACGACCACCGCGGCGGCTATTACGAGGCCCAGCAGCCTCTGGTTTTGGTCTGTTGAGGTCCGTGAGGTGCTTTTGTTCATTAGGATTGAACATAGCGTGGGTTTTGGCATCGATCATAACACGGCTGTTGATCTGGATTTTGGTAGGACGGTACATTGTGATTTCGACGGCGAGGCCGTTGTACTTCTTACAATGAGTGCCTTGGAGTGAGACGAGCTTCGTGCCTCGATCGATGAGTCTGCGGGTTATTTCGTCTTTTTCTGGGTGCCAGTCTAGCGAGAAGACGGAGAGGTCTTCGATACGTTTAACCCCATCAAAGGCCCAGACTTGGAGAGTGGTCTCCGCCTCGCCGAACTTGGTACCGTCGTAGTCGATATAAGTTGCTTGGATTGAGATGTTCAGGCGGTTGCGGTGAACGCTCTTGAGTTTCAGCACTCGGGGCTGCATCAATATCGTCGTAAAAAGGAGAGCACCAGGGGTGAACAATGTCCACGCACTTTGGATAAGTTGTTAGTAATCGTGCACTATGAAAGGTTTATATCGCTGGAGAGATGGGCGAACTCACAGTTCGTAGTTAATCAAACCATCCTTTGTCAAGTCCTTATACTCCTTGTTGATATCCTGGAACTCCTCATTCAAAAACTTCATGAGCACATCCATGTGCTGCCCCAGCTCACTTTCCTTCTCCATTTCGCTCTTCGCGAGGTCATTCAGTTCATCTTGGTAGTACCAGAACACATCAAGCGGGAAGTCCAATGTCAAATTGGACTGCGTAAAGGAGATACCAGGGTAGTCCACAATGATATCCTTCAGTGCGTCCAAAACTGGCTTGGACAGGATATCAATGGTCCGCTTATACCGAAATCCACATTCATTGAAGAATGTGGTGCTACGGAAAGTGAAGTTTCCGTAGATATCTGCTTGCCGGTTATGCTTTGGAGGGGCGGAGCCAACTTCATAGAGTTGGGGGTATGAATTCCCGTCGTATCGACTTTCCAAGAATTTGACCTCGTTCTTGAACACTTCGTCCTCGCGGACTTCTTCAAATGGCTCCTCCAACATGGAATCTCCCATGAAAGAGGGCCCAGGAGGGAGGTGACGCCTGCGAGGCGCCACTCGGACTGGATGGTGAGGATGATACATTATGGAATGTTGTCCTAGATTTTAATATTAATATATGGAAGGGTTTTAGGACTACAGAGGATATCTGTGGTGCTTAGATTGTAGCTAGCCGACACGATTGCGGATGAAATGGGCACTCTTATATAGATTCTCAAACATCTATTTCTCAAGGATTCGGTACGGTCACTATCGGAATCTGGATCCTTCGAAACTTGCGCTCGAAACTCACAGCCCTCTATACCCCACCAAACCGACACGCCGGGCCTTAGTAAAGACGTAGGCAGGCACAAAGGCGGACTCAAAGCGGGAAACCGTAAGGCTGTTCGAAGTGGAGGCGATGGGTTGCATATGCATATATGTGACTCACGTAATGCAAGAAAGGTATCTACCGCACAAGGGAAGGTTGCTAGGTTTTGGAGTCAATGTAGGAATTGGAAGTTTTCCACGAACGCGTTCGTGACACGAAGTCATGAGGAAGAGTCAATCGTTAACTTCGTCTTCTGAAATGCAATGGAAAGACTCGTGGAGCTCGTGAAGAATTGAATTGCCAATTCTTTTGCATTCGAACTCTGGTGCTCACTCATCAATTCAAATGTGTTGGGGATTGTGGTGAGATTCTGTGACCCGATATGGATACTGGCGGGGAGTAGGTTGTGTAACGGTGGACAGCTCTCCGCCCCATCGAATCGGAACCCCAAACACCTCTTATCGTAACTCTTAGGTTCCCTTCATACTGCCTCGCAGCATCGTATTATCACATTCTACAAAATCAAGTCTCTACGCAATCACACGCACAGTGAAAGATTAAACCTGCAATATCACCATCTCATTTCATTCCTTTCTAAACCAAGAAATATTCAAAAATCCTTCCGCCTTTCCAATTTTTCATAACCATCGGCTCATTCATAAAAAAAAAAAAACAAGCCCCCATAATCCTCTCTGAAACTTTTTTTAAAGGTTGGTTCGGAATGCATGCTTTTTTGCTATTTGTGTGTAATGTATGTACGTGACTTCGTCGCAGTTATGGTGATAGTGGGTCGGTAGTCGAGGTCGAGGGTGTGTTAACAATGATGTCTAAAAATGCTCCATCGTAGTATCATACAGTTATAGGAAAAAAGAATCAGATCCCATGGGGGTATTGTTTTTTTCTTTGGATTGTTTCCTCCTTTGTGAAAGCCTTATTGTATAAAAAATGTCAGGCTTGTGTGAAGAGAGTTTGAAAAGAGAAGGTGTCGCTCAAATCCGCTATTGGAGTAAAGACGACATCCCCCAAGAAGAGAAGCTTCAAGGTGTGTGTGTATAAAAAGAGGACTCAAGAGGAACAAATGAAAAAAGGTACCGAGATCGACTGAACACCCGTATGCATGGACAAGATAAGACGTTATAGTAAGGACGCGTTAAGATAGGAAAAGGGAAGAAAAGGTGTAAAGCCGGAAAAAAAAAAAAGTATCGACAGTGCTCCATTATGACGGAAAGGAGGTATTGAGAAAAAGGTTTAAAGCGTTCGAATTAATTGTGAGGTTTTAATTGAATTATTATATCCACCATCTACTTCTTCCTGAACGAGCATCCCTCTGTCAGTCTAGCCTTACCACCAGTGGGCTGGCATAGAACAGTCGCGCAGGAGCCGCAAATAACGACTGTCTGGGCGTGCGAGAAGACGGTGGTGATAACATAGCAGCCAGGGCACTTGACATCCATGAAGAAGGATCGTGGAGCTGGGACGAGGGTCTGTGTAAGGATCACATGTTAGATATTACGTTTTGGTGAGTTTTATAGATATCGATATATCAACATATCCGGAAATTCGTACCTTGAGCTTGTGCTTGCGAGCCTCAGCAATCGGGGAGGGGTTGAGGAGATCTTCTGCGAGAACCTATGCCGTGATAGATGCCATGTTAGCTCCTCTGCCTTCAAATATGAATATCGCTGCATCCTCCATCTCCAATTCCGAATTCCAGCTTGAAACCTCAGATATCGTCCATCTGAGAGCTTCATTTCCAACTTCCAGCAGTTATATCATCCCGTAAGAGCTTCTGTGGCTCGATTCCGTCTCTTTCTAATGCTTGGTCTTGCACGTGGCCCCTCCTCTTGAATCCCACAAATCCACCACCAAAATCCATCGAAAAAATGAGAGGAGAAAGTCGCCTTACCATCTTGACGGTTTGAGTATCGGTAAATCAAATTTCCAAGCTTGATCGATCGAAAACGGGGACAGCTGAAGGGTTCAGGGACTGTCGAAAGGTATAGCGGTCTTTAAGAGGAGAAGATGAGGTGTGATTTTCGAAGGCCAAAATTGGGGGGAGACACTCATAAAAATTCTGTTGCCCAAAAGTGACTCTGAGACGGATGAGCGAGAAACTAGGCTGAAAGGGGAAAGAATTTGGGATCAAACGGAAGGGTTTGAGACCTAACCAGGCAAACGCAGAGTTCAGCCGCAACGCATCAACACATTATGACGGAACTCGCAAGTGGAGTCGCGGGGAATGTTAACATGTTGCAGAGTATGCGGAATGCATTCAGGCAGAAGTGGATTGGGCCAGAGGGGTGGCCAATCATGGTGACTCCTGGCAGTCGCAATAGTCCACTAATTAGATATCATTCGCCTCTAATTGCTTGATGTCCAGCAGGATTTGTGGATATCAGTTTGCATCTGACATGATTCACTATGATTCACGGCTACATCCAAACGTCTTTGTAGAGGCAGGTTAAGAGGTTCAAAGACTCTGCCTTAGTGAATATTCAGCCCAAATCGGGTGTCTCCGTGCCGTATATATCGACTACGGATCCCAGTTATATCCAGATCCCAACAGCAAGGGAAGCTCCGCCGTAGATGTCTTCCACGCACCCCGTCCGCTGCTATGTTGGAGTCCGTGAATCCAAGTATTCATAAAATATTGATAGGAGGGAAGGATACAACATTGGCGTTGAAACCAACCAACAGTACTGTCAACCTCAAGGGGCTGAACTTGAAAGGATAAATGCGTAATACAACAGCATACAGCAACCCGAGTAGCTCGGGGAGATACCTAAGGTAAGGTATACACTTCTGAATGGGGGAGGGAGAGAGCAGACAATGTCAAGAGGTAAAGTCTCAAATAAAAACGCCGATTGTTCGACCAATTGATCAAGCTTGCAAGAGCGCGCCAGATATCCTGAAAATGAAAAAAGAACATGAAGTATAAAACATGAAAACCCGAATTCGGCCTCCGAAAAAGCTGCAAGTCAAAATCGAATAGAAAAAATATCCGACAAATGTGCTTATTCCATATACTCCCAAGCCTTGAGCCGCGTAAATAATGCTACCCGAGACAACCCTAACTTTTTTTATATATATTACCCAATCCCAGATTATATCAACTCGTCCTTCCCGAGGCTAGCACTCAACTGAATCGCCTTCCTCACTTCGCTTTCCGGGAAAACGGGTCCTTGTCCATCACATTTCGCCTTTGGCTTCAGGAACTCGCTGACAGCTTGGATATCCACCTGTCCGTCCATGTACAATGGGTCGCTTGTAATCAAATCCCATGCCGCCGCCGCTCCCAATAATGGCTCTCCGGTCTCCGGGTGGTGGCTGATTCTATGGCTAGGTGTCTTATTCTTATGTGGCTCGAGGACGACATCGTAGAAGTCTGTCGGTGAGTAAGCTAGCGGTCCGACATCTACGGGCGCCGGTGCAGCGGGTTGATGAGCTGCCTGGGCAGCAGAGGTCGCACGAAGGATTTGGTTTTCAGTTGTGATCTTTTGAAGTTCGCGCTTCAGACGCTCGTTTTCGGATAGGACAGTCGAAGACGATGCTTCGAGGGTGGAGAGCTTCTCTTCGAGCTCCTTGACATGGCGTTCTTTGCGCTCGCGGAAGGCACGTTGTCTAGATTGAAGATGGTACGATTAGTTTGATAAACGACGATATGTTATGGGTGGAGTGTGATGACTTACGCTGCTCGGTTCTGAGCTTTCCGTTTCTTCACAACAGTAGTAGTTAGCACCATCTTGTAGCTATTGTAATCCTTCGATATTTAGAAAGTAATGGAAATTAGGACCTACCGACTGCTGCGGAGTCAGCTCCTTTTCTTCACTGCTGCTACGGTTCAGAGCGGGCACATCTTCTGTGCTCCCATTCTGGCCGTACACCTGCGACCCTTGCGCAGCCAATATCTCCCTATCGAACGCCGCAAATGCATCGTAATTTGTACCGTAATTCTGGAACATCACGTCTCGGTAAATCCCCGGGGCCGACGGGGGGTAGTAAGACGTCAGTCAGCAAGTGAGATCTAGCTAAAGTGGGTGCAATTTGCCAGGATAGCAGCGAGATCTGAGGCAAAGAGATCGTGTTTTGGGAAAGAAGTGTGCTAACGAGATGCTTTGATAAGGTGATTGCAAAGCTTTTGTTCTCGAATGAGAGTTTAAGAAACGGAAATGGTACAAAAAGTAGGGCTTACATTGTTAGGGGAGGCGTTCCGGAAGCTTTCCTCCGAAGCAGGAATTCCGCTGGACTGGGCCGACGAGGGCGCCGCCGCCGGTTGCTGGAACACAACGTAGGGCTGCTGTGGTTGGTAATAGGTCGAATAATCCATTACTGATATCGAATCCCTACGCCGGGGGCTTTGGTAAGGCTTTGTCACGCCCACAAAATTCAACCGAAGCCGGTGGTGGACTGATAGTTGACCGTGAAATGGTGAGAAATGCAGATAGGTTTACTCTTTTCGGGTGCAGACGTCGATGAATAATTGAGTTGTAAGCAAGAAGTGGAGAAAAAGCGAGGACTTTAGTTGGACAACGCTAATCGGGGGTCGAGTGCAGTTAAGTGAATCTTCGAATTGGGCGGATTGCAGATACGAAGGAAGGGATGGATGGATGAACTATTGGAATGGAATGCTTGATGCCTCTTTGGGGTTGAAGCTTGAGTCTTTGAAGTCGAGATTCTTCTGCAAGGAGTGGTCGTGATATAATATAAGGTATACTCCCGTTATATAAGCCTGCTCTTTCAGTTATATATTATGCTAGAAGAGACCAGACGAAAAAGAAGGCAGTAAATGCTACTTCGGATCTTAACTTGCAGGAAACCGCAGGCTTATTTAGAGAAATATTTGTAAGCGGGGAAAGGAAATCCCGTGCTTTGTTCTTTCGTCCGGTACAGAATTAATGCCCAAAGGCTTAGCAGAGAGCGTTAATGTCGAGAGGACAGAAATGTGGAGTTTCAAGACCACAGACCAGGGGTAACGATGCCGTCCCCTTCCCTTTCCCAAAACTTGGGTGTGATGGTTTCGTTTCAGGACCTCTTCCCTGTCGCTCTCCCGGAACAACCCGTGGTAGACGCCTATTTGGATACTGCAATGTAAGGGCGGAGGCTGGCGGCAGTTCGAGTTCAAAAAAGTTTTCCTTCATGTAATCCGTGTGCAGGATTAATTTCTGGATTCAAAGGTTTTCCCAAATACAGCTAAAGGACGCCTTGTGAAGTTGGAGATATATATACAACCCCATTGTAATCCCGACATTGTTCTTGACAAATGTTGGGCCTCACAGCCACGCGACCTGCTAAGGAAAACTATATTGTTCCTGTTCAGCCCGAGATCTTGGGACTTCTGCTTCGCTCGCAATTTTTCGAGATCCCGTGTCGAGTGTCGGAATACCAAGCCGAAAGCGGCCTGAACCATTCCGCTCGATACCAGTTTAGGCCCAAGTTTCGTTCAGTAATCCAAACCTGATCTGCACGATGAAGATACATTGTCCAGCCGGCGTCGAACGGCCACGCAGACCGTGCATGGTGGGTGGCGCCTTTTCGGACAAGCTTGGAATTGTATCACCATTGCATCCCGAGATATACTTAATCTAAGATTCAACGTTCAAGCTAGGTTAAAAATATACATTTATTACGAGGGATAAGCTAATCTCAACATCCTAAGAAATGCATTCTCCTACTCTTGCGTCTAAAATGTATCACTTAGAATGGTATAACGTGCTTAACGTCTGTCACACAAGAAAGCCTCGCAGTTGTCAGACCAAACCCCGCAACTTAGACGAGACGCCCGCCGGGTCCTCCCTCGCTTGTCAAACCAAACCTCGCAAAGGGCGATTTCCACAGCATTCCTTAGGCAGCCAGAGCCCCCCGAATATTAAACCTGCGGTTGTATTAAGCTTATATTCATATTTTTCCCACTGAATAAATTGTGGGTACGTATTTTTAGATCCATTATTAACCTCTGTTATTTGTTCCGACATCATTTTTCTGGAACGTTTAGCCACTTTTTCCCATGTTTTTTTTACCTTGCTGGGGGTTGCCTCATATATCCGAATTCTTGGTGAGGCGTATCAGGATTGCTCCAAATGCACCTCAGAAGCTTCAACCGACCGCATAGCACGTGGAAAAGGGTTGTTCCATGTTTCTAGCCACATCGCTTTAATTTGATGCCTAAGGTATTTTTCATCCGATATACCACAGTTGATTAATATACTAATAGCAGGCAGCAGGATAAGGAATTACTCAGCGATAAATTGCAATCTAACGACTAGCGGGAGACGAGGCACGCATGCTTGCCGTCGCTGTCAACAGTGTCTTGGATCCCAGGAGCGAGTCAGAGACTGCATTAATTGAAAATAAGCATACGAGGCAATAGCGAATTCTAGAAATACTTATCCGCCTGTCAGTGTCAAAGCTCAGGTGGCTGTATCAGATTCTTAGCTATTGAAACACGACATTCGCACTCCAACTCGAGCCCATGAATCGATACTCAAGACAAAATCTCATGATTCTCGGTATATACTTCGGAGGCGCACGTTACGCGCAATGCGCACAGCCTAGGCAGCTATTTCACATACTATAATAATTCAGAACGAATTATTGTCAAAGCGATTATATTGCAGCTATTACCTTAATTCGCGGACGGCACATCTTGCCTCCCAAGTTCGACGGCCGTTGACAGTGCCTGCAGTGGAATACGAGATGGTCAAGGTCATCTGCCAGCACTGTTGACAGGGAGATCCCCGAAAACTTGAAAGCTACCGAATTAGCACCAGCCGCGTTTGCTGCATGGAATCCCAGCTAAACAACCAATTGTGGCGTCTTACGATCTCACCAGCCGATTGGTGTTTCTTTGCTATGTAGATGGTTCGATATTTGGGGGGGGGGGTCCGAGGCTCGAAGATGTGGCAAAAGGAGATTCAGCTTCGGACATTTTATATATAACGTTACGTAACTGATTCGATATCCATCCCAACCTTCCGAAATACCCCCGTTGTCAAGGCGTGCTCTGGTAGTCTTGTCTACACCGTGTTAACTCCATCAATAACCCCGCAGGTATAGTGCGGCCTCTGATAATTCCCATATGCATCGTCCTATAGGTGCGCTCCTTCTTGATCTGGAAACATTGTTGGTATCAATGACAGCTCATCCGTCGCCGTCTAAAGCTTTGTACCCGTACAATTTTGATACTTAACTGTTTAAATCTTGCGGTACTCGGAGAATATATTGGAGTATCAACCCGGTGGCTTGAATCCCGAGATCCGTTTTGGCATTGCATCGGTTCTAAATTGCTTAGCTCAAGCCACCATAAACATGATATCTGGGCCTGCAAGCACAGAGGGTGTTTGTGTTGGCCAGTTTTCTGTTCTTCCATTCCATGGCTGCCTGTTTTTGCAAAGGGGATAATGTTGGGCCCTTAAATTTATAAACGTAGATCCGACTCTGCAACCGCGTTCAACTGACATGAATCGGGGAACGAATTACAGAGTCGAGCTGCGGTTGACACCCACTGCAGCTCCTCTGAGGATGGTGTAGTGGCTCTTTGTTGGATTTTACAATGAGCCAACACGAACATACAGCAGCTCGGAATGCGAGCTCCAGACGTTGTAAAAGACGTTCACACAGAGTCAGCTCCCGTTATCCTTGAAGGCTCCATTGATGAAATTGCGCAGCATATCGTATAGGTTCTGATAAAATTATGGGAAATCCTTGCCATTTGGGTTGGTGATGTTAGTTCTCGATGTTGTCACCCGGGACGTTATTGTAGTTAGGTGACTCGTGCCTCTGGGGGCCACGGATGTAGTTGAGAATATATTAGCCAAGCGCATATAGTTACAGGCGGTATCAAGCACATGCAATATAAGCCTGGGGTATATGGGGAATTATGGCTCTGCCCTGTACAACGAAGTAAATATTAATATAAGAGGCGTTTATATCAACTCAAGGTTCCTGCAATATTGCAATGTATGAAGGTACTTGGTGTTCTTCTCATTATGCAGTGGCATATTTGGATTCTAAACCAATATTTACTAAGTAGGTAATCCCAGAGGCCAGGTATTGTCTCGATAGCGGTTGTGCGTTCTACAAAGTGAATTGATTTATCTTTTGAAAATTTGCTCGTTATGCGGCATATTCCCACGGCTAGGAACCAATCCAGAGCTAGAGCCAATGCAGACTTCAGAAAACGACAGGATTTATCCGTCATTACCTCTTAATATGGCCATTAAGCTACGTAAGGATATGAATCCGGATTAACCCACGAGAAGCCACAGTTAGTAGTCTCTACGTAATGGAAAATTTAAAGCCACAATCCCGCCACAAATGTACTTGAGGGAGATCATGTAGATAAACTTCTATAGATCATCATCTTTCCGGGCCGGTCTCGAACACGGAAATAATTAAAGCTGCTACGCGGCCTGCCAAAGCTTGTCAGCCGGTTCACGGACCATTTTGATGCGTCCAACACAATATGACGTTGTGGGCCATGATGTAGGTGGTGTATGCAGCCCAAGACCTTCAGCCAGGCAAATGGCTCCGAACTCCCTTGTCAAAACTCCACAGATCGACAACCCCACTCCCGCTTCCCGCCTAGTCGACGTCGGATAACCCTCCGAGGCGGTGGCTAAGAAAACATCAAATTGCAATCGACCGGAGACTTCATCCATCCTGTGCAGCTGTGACGCTTTTTGCGTCAGTATTACAACGTCACTAGCGAATTAGCCATAACATCCAATTTACTTGCAATTTGTACCTTACAGGTTCTTGTGCAAAAACTAACGAACGCAGCCGATTCCTAAACGGTAAGGTCTAGCGTATAACTATCCAAGTTTATTATTTGGTCAGCTACATGTTTAGTTTCGTTTAACCTGTTATAAGGCCTGGGCCCCTTGCAAGCGTGTATTTGAGAACATCTTGGTACCGGGATGACATCAGGACGATGTCAACCTTTCGTCGATGGACCTTCGAAATGTTTCGAAGATTACGTCCATTGACCGCATGCGCGCATACGGCGCGATCGATATCTTCGCTATGTTGGCAGGATCCTATGAAGATAGATTTGTCTATATAAGGGCCTCAAGATACGAGCTAAAGCTTAGATCTTTTTCATATTATCCACATCAATCTTCAAGAAACATTTACAAGATTTTATAACTCAAACACATCTACATTTTTATAAAAACACTTCCTAAGGAAAATCAAATAATCCAAAATGTCGAACATCGTCCACAAAGTTAAAGACGCCTTGTCCGGCAAGGACCACCACCACGACAACACCACTGGTACAACCACTACCTCCTCTAGCAACCCGAACTACTACGGGTCCGACAGCACAAACACTGGCCCTCACTCCTCCAACGTCGCTAACAAAGCCGACCCCCGCGTCGACAGCGACCGTGATGGCTCCTACACCGTAGGCTCCAACACAGGAAGCGGTATGGCCGGTATGACTGGAACCAGCGGCTTTGGTACTCAATCCAGCGGCGGCCACGGACCACACTCTTCAAGCATGGCCAACAGAGCCGACCCATTCGTTGACTCCACCACTGGTACAACTGGTGGTATGGGAACTGGTACTGGATACTCTGGTACCGGATACTCTGGATCCACTAATGTAGGCCCACATGGCTCTAATGTGGCGAACAAGATGGATCCAAGAGTTGACAGTGACCGCGATGGGTCCTATACTGTTGGTGGAAACACTACCACGGGTACCGGTATGACTGGTATGACCGGCAGCTCTGGAGGCTATGATCAGTCGACGGCTGGACCGCATAAGAGTGATATGGCGAATAAGTTGGATCCTCGTGTTGATAGTGACCGGGATGGCAGCAGGACTGTTGGAAGCGGACCGAAGTATGGCAACTATTAAGTTAGTCTAGTCTAGTCTAGTCGGTCTACAGAATGGTATATTCGATTTTTTGTTTTATGGTGGGGATGAGCAACGAATGGATTTGATTTTTGATAATGGAAAACATTCCATTGGCGTTCTAGTTGCGAATATTGAATGATGATAGTTAATTCATGTACTCTAAATAATAATTAGCAAAGGCAATATCATCCCGATAAACTCATTTCTCCTTGCGATAACTTCGTAGAAACTACGATTCATAGATGTTTAGGAGGATTGATCTGGTCTCGTACCCGGGATCCTTTGTTTTGGATTGATCATAAGACTGCCGTCGAATTTCTAATGGTGCATTCCTACTACCTAAGTATTTAGGAAGCACAACTAATTTTAGGGCCAAGCACTAATATTAAAGCTCGATGACACTGTAATCTATCTAATAGGAGCGCAGTACTATGTTGCAGCATGTAACATGTCCTTTTAGTAGAAAAAAGCGTCTAGCACCTAGACCCCATAGTACTCGATAATGTAGAAGATTGTATAATTATGAATCTATGTACACCGTGACCAATCTCCAGCCACTCCATTAAATCAAACTTAATACAAAGAACTCAATCATTACAGCCAGATATATCACTTCCGGCTCTTAAACCGTCCCTTCCACTCTCCAACTCTAACCATTCCATAATCCTTCCACTCCATATCTTCATCTTCACTCTCAACCTCAAATCCAGCCACCACTCTTGCAACCACCAACCTCAACTCATTAACCGCCAACTGTCTTCCCGCGCAAGCATGAACACCATATCCGAATGGTACATAGGCCCTCTTATCTTTCACCATCTCTTCTCTTTCTGTCCAACGTTCGGGAATATACTCTTCTGCTTTTTCAAAGTATTTTTCATCGGTCATGAGGGTTAAGGTTGGGACGTAGACTTGAGTATAAGCTGGGAGGCGGTATGAGCCCATATCCAGACCGTTTTCACCGATAACAGCGTGAACGCCTGTAGTGAAGGGATTGTGAAGACGGAGAGATTCGTTGATGATGGCGGTTAAGTATGGAAGGTTTTTGATACTCTCGGTGGATAGATCACCGCCCTTTTTAATGTGGGATTCTAATTCATTGTAGAGTTTCTCTTGGATGTTCTTTTTCTGTGCTAGAGTTTTGAAGGTTTGGGATAAAGTGACGCCGACTGCGGTGCCCATTAGGACTGATAGATTGGTGTTTGCGGCGAGTTGGAGGGGGACTTGGAATTTACGACGGGATTCTTCGTCTTCGAGGAGGAGGTGGGAGGTTATATCGTGGGAATCAGGGTGGTTGCGTTGGCGGTTTATAAGGAGGGATTCGGATTTTACACAGTAGGAGGTTAGGACCGCCGGATCGCGGGTGTAGGAGAGGAGTTGGGAGACGTTGCGGAGAGTGGCGTAGAACTATTTTGGGTGTTAGAAGATGCATGGGAATGGATGGCTAGTTACTGGGTACTTACACCGAGCCATGAAAGGTACTTTTTGATCGAGTCGAGGTAGGTTTCGTCGCCGGTGCCATCTTGAATACCAGCGTCTTCGCCGTAGGTCAATTGGGCGGCCCTATATTGTAAGTTAGGATATATATCGCTTGATGCACTTAATATTGCAGAGGCCAGATGCTTACAAGTCGAGCGCAAATTCATCCATAACCTTTGTGCAGTCTAATTCCTCACCGCTCTTCTTCTTCAAGGTATTTACGAGCTTCGAAGTTGCATTTTCGGTCTGCGCTGCATAGTGCTTGAGTTCTCCGGGAGTGAATGCCTTGTCCCTGTATTGTATTTCGCATTAGTGTGCTAGTTCAATGCATTGAACGTGGTTGTCTGTGGATATGTAGCTTACCAAATTCTTCTCCAGATGGTATGGTGGTAATTACTCCGTGTCTCCCGGATTGCAGCTTGACCTCTCAACTTTCCGGCTTCATAGAAGCTTCCTCGTTGATATTTTCCACTATAGATCTTGACAATAGCTTCTGCGTCGTTTACACTGACCTCATTCGGTCCAGTCCTGATAACAGGCGCATTGTGCTTTCTGTGTAACTCCCTGACAGTCTTCGAAAAAGTACCCTCGCTGAGTTCCTTTGCCATCCAGTAATTTGAATAAGATGCAGTCGCAGGACTGGGGAATTTACGAAGTGGAGAAATAAAAAGACGGCGGATTAAAGTGAGGGTTACGCAGGTTGCGAGGTAGGTCAAGTTTGGGAGGAGCCAGTATTCTATGATAATGGAGGTTTCGACTTGGGTCATTACTAATGTGCCCAAGTAGACGAAATTGAGGATTCCCCAACCGAAGAGGACTTCAATCGTTGCTGCTTCGGGGATTGGAGCAACTAGGAGGCAGGAGATGAGGCCTATTGCGACTGCGAGGAAGTGGGGAGAAGTGGTTGTGGCGACAAGATCGGGGTTGTGGGATTGGAAGTTTTGCAGGCCCGCGATTATGGCTGATTTTGGATGTTAGAAAGATATCGCAGTTGGGGATGCATGGGGAATCTGGGGGAGTTGAGCTTACAATCTATGAAATGGGCGGTTTTTACCATTAATACGCGGGCGAAGTCGAAGTACTCCCAAATGCCGACGGAGGGCATGAGCATCGACATGCTCGATAGCGACATCTTGAAGGTTATGCGCAACTATGCGCGGTGTATTCTTACGAGAAAGAGATAGCTCTACGATAAACAAAGAATAGAATAGAAATCGCCGCGAGGGAAGAAGGAGCAGAAGAGAAAAATGGAACTCCCGACCTTCGCGCACTCGCGGACCACGGTGATTATTTAACCTAACCTCCCATCGGTCCTCCAAGCCCTTAGCAACCTCCTCGCTCGCCATATCATGGATATAAACCCCGGTTGCATCTTTTCGGTTTTTTTATCGATACGAAGCGCTAAACCATTTTACAAAGTACTCCATGGATAACGGTGTACTGTGGCCAGAAAGCATGACCTCTTTGTGGATCTTTTCGAAGATTGTGCATTGAATACGGAGGTCCATCGACATTTAACCGTTTGGTTGATGTATGGCTAGAAGGTCTGTGGAATGTTCTATAGACCCCGGTTGCGACATGGGTTTGTGTGGATTAGCCGGGGAGGCTAGGCTTGATAGAGGTGGGGAGTGGTCAGAGCGTTTTCTTTGGGATTCTTTTGTGGAGGCGAGGAGGGTCGGAGATTGTTGGTGGTGGAGGGCTGCTTTATGGTTGAGGCGTTAAGCTTTTGGGATGTGATCATATGAGACTTGGTGAAGATTTTCCGTTGTAGAAGCTCGGAATTGTGTCCTTCGGATATCTGATATCAAATATGCTGTCGAAGCTGGTATGCAGCTGGAGTCCATTGAACCGAGGACCCTTAATTGACCCGGCAAAATCTCAACCCCAATCAGTATGAGACTCTGAGACCAGGCCCTCGGGATAACTGAATTCCTGCGAGAGCACAAGCTTTTTCCGTTCGAAACAGCGGACCCATGGTTAGATTAATTGATTGTAATATAGCATTCCGCGTGCTACATATCCCTTTCGGATGAGGGTTCGGATGATTCCAGAGTTTTGATATTGAGTTGGCCCCGGCCGAAACCAAGAACCTGGTAGCCACAGTGGAGAAGGCTCGAGAGCAGCTGGTGGCGCAATTTCGAGGTATGGCTGTGTCGATTGTAGGGATATCCGACGAGGAAGTTTGAACCGTCTGACATGGAGCTCTATGGTTTGAAATTCCCACCTGCACCTTCGCGAAGGTTTGCGCGGTCGGAGCTCGAGCTCTCGATGCAGATATGATAGATCCGATCGAAACTTCTGGGTTGGACGAATCATCGAGCTCGATCTTCCCCTGTCCTAAAATTCAGGAAATTGGATTGTCGACATCATATGTGTCTCGTGGAGTTAAGGCGTGTCAGCACAAGTATGGAAAATTAACACAGTTATGCACAGTCCAACACAGCTGTACGCAGTTACACAAGGCAGGCACAGATTTTAAATTGGCAATGTGATATCTGGGGGATTTTAGGAACGCGGTATGGACATGGATTTAAGAAATTGTCGCGGAGGTAGTTGAATCTGAGGCGTGAGGCATCGCAGGTATCTGTATCGCCAATTGGAATAGATCTATGGTGGTATATGAATCACGGTTGGGACGGATATTGGCTTGGGCATCCAATTGGGATTCTAGGCTTTGGCCGATTGACGAATAAGATTGATACCCAGCTAGAATGATGAATGTATCGATGTATATACGTATCGTATATTATAACGGATTTTGTGGAAATAATTCCCGTCGACATATCGATATGCATCGTCCGCTTAGAGGAGTTTCGAGCAAGCATTGAGCTATAGTACCTCGCGGTCTACAGCTCAGATTAATGTGAATCCCCGCACCCATCATTCAGTCACTCCGCGAATAATCAGAATCAGTCGCATGTCTCCAGATTTTGAGAAACCCTTTCAGCCTATCTGTACATGCCCAGCCTCGTACCCCATCCTGCAATATGTGCATATTGCGTTGTTCTGACGTTCACAGCTGCCGTCGTGCATCAAATGCCAACGGGCTGAATTCCAATCCCACGAAGCTTGAAATAACAATCTAACAAAGGTACCAACAAGGTTCCAACATTTGCATTGGCGGTAAAACCAGGATACGCCAATTGAGTCGTATAATCATATCATATCAACGATGTATCAGCTAATCATAACCCAACCCACAGTAACATCCGTCGGGGCCGCACATTGCCATTGGCCTAACCCATGCCGCAGAAACGGAGCCGGGGGCCGATGTCTCTCCGGTTTTGTAGCACGGAATTTTCAAAGCTTTTAGGCTACCATTTTTCTTTGTCGGGCAAAAACGACGCCTTTTGCCTTCTGTGTGTAAAAAGTTCCTTATTGATGGGCTTTGTTCGTCAAAAGCCTCGAATCCTTCGCAATTGGCCACACGCATCGCCGTCCGTCTAGCCGAGGCTTACACATTTGGTTTCTTTTGGGCTTCCTTCCCCGCCCGCATTTTGACATTTAAGTTGTTGGCAAAAAAATGGAAGATCTGAGGAAGTCGTGGCACAAGAGCGGGCCGGGAGGATTCTTCTTTGGGGGCCAGCAAGGACTAGGGGGTATTATTTCTTTAAAAAGAAATTCTGGAAGGGATGGATGGGGGTATGTGTATACGGGATGCATTATACGTGTCGATGCAACGTTCGTCGATTTTATCTGGTGTCTAGATGCATCTTGAGTGGCCTATGCGTCTACGGAAGAATTCCGCACGTTTATGGACAAACGAAAAAGATCACCAATGTATGCGCTTATAGTATCCAGGTTTTTTGGGGGTGGATCGTGCTGCCCAATTAGGGCCTGACAGCTGGATCAGGTTTAGCAATTGCGAGATGCTAGATGAGGGGGTTTATGTGGTTTTCGCTTTTGTCAGCTTTCACTGGTTCGTTTTTTGAGGGCTAGATGTTCTGTGCGTTTTCCGGTAGCCGCGTGGGACGTTTCATGATATTTTTGTGAGTGTAGGGTCCACGACTCCTCACTTTTGGGAGACTTGCATGATTGTGAGGTTTGTCCTTTTTTTCTCATGATATTCCGCGGGTATTGAGATTAGACTCGGAATTTAACCCGATATCTTTTTTTTGATATCGTTATTCAAATTAATAAAAAAAGCTTCGAGGCTAGGACGGATGGATGGGAATTGTCTTAGGGAAGATATAGAGGCATCTGATGGATACGGTCATTGATCACAAGATATCCCAATCACGGCGTAAGCCGGTAAGAGCATGGACTGCGCACAGTACATACGTATAGTAGGGTCAGTAGACGGGCTTTCGTGATGGAACACATCTGCAGGACCCTTGTGGTCAGCTGCGTTACTCCTCATCTCATGGCTAAAAGGGATTGGGGTCGATAGGACTGTTCGGTGTTCGGCTAAGCATCAACATGGAATAGTCTTCTTTTGCTCGGGGAGGGAAAAATATGCAAATAAAACTGGGTCCTCAGGTTTTAGTGAATTTCTTGTGAAGGATTAGTAGGTATTCTTGTGGTGAGGTAAAAAAAATAAAATAAAAAAAAATCAAACATTGAAAAACTAGCCGGGGAAGGTATTTAAGCTCAAGAAGGAAAGTTGTGACAGGATTGGGAGTGGAGAAAGAGGGATTTGAGTATTTTATATCTTAGGTGAATGCGAATGAATGGTATGAATATCAGGAGTCGATGGGGATGGTGGTATTCCGATCATTTAGAAGGGACACCGGTTCTCCGCTTTTCTGGTCATTATTCGATATTTTGATAGAGGGACTTCTGCCTGGGATCACTTGTCCAGAGTTAGACATCAGCTACCCAGTTCAGTGGTTCAGCCACCGATGGTTTCAAAAAGGCTGCTGCGTTTTGATTTCTTGGAAATCTGCTGGCCCCCTCTTGTCCTTCCCTGAGCTCGACCGAATAAGCAAAGGGCACGTCCCACCGGATTATGTTATAGCAGCATATGTAGCATGGTCCTCAATTAACTTAGCATGCCTATTGAATGGTCCTTTGCTGGACGGGCGTGCAAGGACAGGCGCTGTGACCGACGGTTTAGGCATGATTCTGACCGTGATTGCCTCGAATGTCCCAGGTATGGACAGGCTGGAACGTGATCTGTGGAAGTAGATGACATTAATCGGTGTAGATGGAAATAGAAATAGAAATAGAACTGTGCAAGAGGGATGGATGGATGCATACATACAATACATAGGATACCCCAGCCTCATTTCACAGACCGGCCTGCTCCAGCGGTGGTGGTGATTGTTGATTGATTGATTCAACCTTAATTGCACTACCCTTTCCATTGGTCTCACCCTTTTCCCTGCTTCTTCTGCTTGCCCAGCCAGCCAGCCCGCCAGCCAGCAATAATAATAATACTGCAATTGCTCACCACAAACATCTGCCTGCCCATTCTCCTCCCACAACCTCCTCCTCGTCTCGACTTCGACACCACACTTCACTCTTCATCAACTTCAACCTCTTCATCCTCGTTCTCACGATCACGGTTCCTTCAAGGTATGTTCCCTTCCACCATCGTCTACTCCCTTCCACCTTTCTCGCTGCTGCTGGCTGTCTTCTACGGCTTCGTCTTCCTCGCTCTTCCGACCGGAATTTCAGCCTCTCTTTGCTTGCTTGCTTGCTTGCACCCAAATATAGCGTTGTACCTGGTAGTCCGTGGCTAACAGTGCACCTTCCGAGGTACCTCCACCAACAGGACTATAGGTTGGTACCATCCACAAAAAACCCATCACCGGAGCCAACATTCCTTCGGACACACGCTCCTACACACGCAGCCTTGACTCGTTCTTCCCTCTCGAAGGAATTACATCGTGGTTGCTGCCTTTTTGTGTGGTCGTTTTTTTCCCTCACGTTTTCCTGAAAAGACCGTTCCTGATCAGCCTCGGTTTTTCTCTATAGAAAGGACAGATCCGAAATCCTCCCCCTTCGGCTCGCTCTTCTCATCCACCAAACACCATCCAACGCGTTTTATCTCTCTCATCAACTCTTCCTCGTCAAAGCCAAAAAACCAGAGCCCGGAGGATAGAGAGGGTATAGCGAATATTGGATTCGATATCAGGAACTGCCTTCTTCCTTTCATCTAGACAGATCATTCCTTTCGGTTTCCCCTCGAAAGGATCTATCCAATGTCCAACCCAAATGTTGCCCCAGCGGCTCCCCCAGTAAGTCCTTCATGCCATTTCTTCGCCAATCACTCCCCTCCATCTCCCTTCGGGGACGGGAGAAGCTTGTTGTCGTGGTGCTTCACCTATCCCTTCGTCTCAAATCAACACTATCTATATAGAGTCATTGCTAACGTGCCTTCTCCCCACAGGATCTGAGGGTTGGGAACAAGTACAGAATCGGCCGAAAGATCGGTAGCGGTAGTTTTGGTGACATCTACCTGGGTACGATACACCTCGAATACCAGAGGAAGTCGGGTTTTAGGAGATTGCCGTATGCTGACCAGGTGGCTTTCTGTAGGCACTAATATTATCAGCGGCGAGGAAATCGCCATCAAGCTAGAGAGTGTCAAAGCTAAGCACCCTCAACTGGAATATGAGGCCCGCGTCTACAAGTATGCCTCCTCCACCATGCCACACCTGGACATACCACCGGGAGCCATCCGCTAACTGTCTGTCTCCTCTAGATCTCTTGCCGGTGGTGTTGGCATTCCATTCGTTCGTTGGTTCGGCACAGAATGTGACTACAATGCCATGGTCCTAGATCTCCTTGGACCTTCCCTGGAAGATCTCTTCAACTTCTGCAACAGGAAGTTCAGCCTCAAGACCGTCCTCCTTCTCGCGGATCAGCTTGTATGCCCCCCCCAAAATCCTAAATCTTCGTTCCTAGCTGGCTGCTGACTTTGTCCACAGATCTCCAGAATTGAGTACATCCATGCCAAGAGCTTCATCCACCGTGATATCAAGCCAGACAACTTCTTGATGGGTATTGGAAAGCGAGGAAACCAGGTCAACGTTATTGACTTTGGCTTGGCCAAGAAGTATCGCGATCCTAAGACCCACTTTCACATTCCGTACAGAGAGAACAAGAACTTGACCGGAACTGCCCGTTATGCCTCCATCAACACCCACTTGGGTGTCGGTATGTACTAGGCTCACGTGACCGGACGACATCAATGCTAACCCCCTGCTTAGAGCAGTCTCGCCGTGATGATATGGAATCTTTGGGCTATGTCATGCTCTACTTCTGCCGTGGCTCCCTCCCTTGGCAAGGTCTGAAGGCTGCTACTAAGAAGCAAAAGTATGACAGGATCATGGAGAAGAAGATGACCACTCCTACAGAGGTTCTTTGCCGCGGCTTCCCCAACGAGTTCGCCATCTATCTCAACTACACTCGCAGCTTGCGATTCGACGACAAGCCCGACTACAGCTACCTCCGCAAGATCTTCCGTGACCTCTTCGTTCGTGAGGGATTCCAGTACGACTACGTCTTCGACTGGACTGTGTACAAATACGTATGTTCCCTGAAATGTCTAATCTCATTTGAAAACAATGACTAACAAAATATACAGCAAAAGAATGCACAGCAACTCGCTGCCAACCAGCAGATGCAAGCTGCCGGAGAGGATGAGGAGAAGCGTCCTCGTATGAATACGAATGCTGCTACCATGGGTAACCCTACTCCCGGAACGGGACCTACCATGGGTAGTTCTAGCAAGCCTGGCGCCGTAAGTGGTACTAGACGAAAGGTTGTTGAGCGCGGAATTGTTGATCCAACTATGGATAGAGGTATGACCGGAAGTGACCGAATGTGAGTAAGACGACCTTACCTTCGCCGAACGCCTTGTGCTTTCCTGTTCGCTCGTCCAGTTGAGCAAGGTGGTAACGGAGAAGCCGAATCCCTTCCAAACGACACAGACGCTCACGCGAAAGATTGTAGGCTACGGTCCGCTAGCAAATCCGCCCAGCCGACATCGACCGGACAGCAATACGGATCCTCCAGCAATCAGCCAGCATACCGGAACGCGAAGCAAGACCAATGGGGTTACTAAATAATTTTTCGACAAAGCTTTTTTGATATTACTTTTCTTCATTATTCTTCTGGGAGGTGGTTAGGAATCGACTTTTTGAAACGAAATAGACTTGGAAAAACATACAGCATCTCTGCTATGACCGAATGACTCTGCTTTCGACTTCTTTTACTGGATTGGATACGATGCGAACGACTAGACGACTCCTCTCCAAACGCACATCCTCCATTAAAACAGGTTGTTCATCATTGCTGGATTCCTCTTTTCACTTGCTGACATTTTCCCTTTCTTTCCAAACCTCTTGCCCTCTACTGAGGGGGAACCACATACCATGGGATGCATCATACTTGCGTCTAGTGGACTCCTGGAATCCGCCTAATTCAGATTTCTTTTCTCTTGATTTACTGTTCTCATGCATGCTTCTCTTGTCGCTTGTTTTGTTATTACAGCATTCCGTTATCCTGCGTCTGACTTTTCGTTTCCTTCTTTTTTTTTCTATTGCCTGTCCAATCACCGACAATTTTTCCTATCGGTTTCTTTTTGACCGATTCAGCCTGGAGACTGGGCACACTGGATTACACATTTTTATCTTGGCGACCTCCCGACTTGTTCACAGACGTTCTCTCACCCTCGCAGCTAGCATCATTAAGGATATTTCTTTCTTTTCTGGCTGGGACATTCGGAGTCGCCGACGATATTATACCTAATCTGCTCTACTCCGACTAGTATATTCCTGAATCAATTGTTTCGACAAAAAAAAAACCGGCTACAGGCAACTCCAGGGCGCAAATCTGGATTTTTCTTTCTTTCTCTATCTCTACTCTAGGTATCTTGACTACTTTGTTCGCTTTCTCGTAGCGGATGAACCTAGGGTAGAAAACGAAGGAAATTTCCATAACAGATTTCTCCGGAAGAGAAAAGAAAAAAAAAAAGGAAGAAGAGATAGATGCAAAGGGTGACTCCTCCAAGGAAGATCTCAACATCTTTTTATTTCTTTCCTCTTTTTGTTTTTTCCCTGTCGAAACCAAACTGTCGTTTTCCAATCCTAGGAGAGGGACGACTTGCTTTTAGGTATTTCCTTGTTTTTGCCAGCTTTTTTGTTTGATAGCATGCAAACGCCGTTTTATGGAAGGCATCCTGTAATAACGCCCACTTTCCCGCCTGTATTATTTCCAATGCTTTCTTTATTCTTCGATGCAATGTTCTGCTTGTGATTGGCTTTTTTCTTCTATTCTTCTAGATTGTTTGTCTTTTTTCGGCTGGGATGATGAGAGAGACTAGTACGGTGGAGCGGGTGGTTAAGGGTTCGCCCTTTACCATTTTGCTTTACTGTATGGTTTCTTTCTTCTTCTTGGTTATTCTTCGGGGATGATGATATATTCGGGGAAGACAGATTGAAAACCACTCTACTTATTCTTTTTTTCGTATTTAATGCTTTTTGTTGTTTTTGCAAAGGTATGGGGGGATGAATGGGATATACACTAGGGCGGCTTCTGGGGAGGTTTTCTTTTTTTTCTTGAGGATTCCCATCGAAGGGGAGAGAGGCGAGGTGTGAGATTGATGACGATTAGAGAGGTGGGGGACTCTTGAAGCTCTACTTTTATCTTTTTTTCTCTTTGATTTTATTTCGTTGGTTCGATGGATTTCTTTTGGTGCCTGTTTCCTTTTCTTTCTTATGATCTGGTATTTGCTGCCTTTCTGTTGTTTACTTCCCTACATACCCCACTGATTATCGGTATACCTGGCGCCGTTGTGGCTTCTGAGACTGGGATGGGGTCTTTGGTGGGAGGGGTTGTAGATTGGAAGGGGTGGGTATCGGGGAGGATTGAAAGGAGGGGGTATTCTTCTTGTCTCTTTTTCGTCTATTGGCCTGGGCCTTCTACTCATGCTGTTTATATATCCTGTATATTTTCTGTCTTTTTATGGTTGAACTTTGGACTGCCGATTTTTTTCTCGGTAGAAGGGGATCTCTTGGAAGGGGTTTTCTGATCGGATACTTGCGGATTTCTTTTTGAGGGGTTTCCCTTTTTACTGGATTTGATATATGGTGGGATGATGGAGGGATACTGTGGGATGGGAGTGGTATATGGGACGTATGAATGGTAGGGGTGGAAAGTCCTGTGGTCTTTTTGTTTTTACTTCTTTCCTTTTCATGGTTTAATAATGGAATCGATATAGTTTTTCTATACTCTTATATATATCATTGGAGTTCAGGGAGGTGATCGTAGATGGATTAAGTAATATTGTAATAAGTAAATTTGATTGAAAAGATCAAAATGATTGCCCCTTGCTAAAAACGCCAAAGTTCCCCGCTCGTGAACGCCGGATACTAATGCTACATGATGGTTTAAAATGCCCTCGATATCCAATACTTTATTAATTTTAAGTAGTATGTACGTGGTTTACTTGCCACATACTTTCCCTACGATCTCCCGACCTCTGACTAGCCCACCGTCTTCATCATTCCAGGCTTCTGCTTCATCGAATTCTTTGAAGCATCTGACGACCTTGATCACCTCCTTCTGTGTGGCTGCATCGATCCAGACGCGGCCGTTTTTGCCTACTATCATTTCAAATGGTACTTTTCCTGCCACAGCGGATAGCAGTGGTTTGCCCAGTGTATCTTCCGCTAGTAGGAGTTTTGTCATTGGTTGTGAAGTGGCTAAGATGTACGGCGTGACTTCAGCACGGTTGGCGATGGAGGCTGCGCCTGTTGTTCCACTGCTGACAGCGGTAGAAGGAGTTTCTTTTTTCTTCTGATTAGAAGAAGTTGATGAAGTATTCTTTTGGGAGATGACTTCTCCATATTCTGGACCGGGAACGGAAAGTTCGACGGCTTCAAGGTGCTTATGTACCACCGATACACGGGCGTATATTGTTGCCCCTATAGGAAGATTTGGACGGGATTTTCTGGCAGAGGCGGTAGTGCCTGCGTTGTTTATGATGTAGTTTTCGAAGGGGATGATGGCAGGTGGGGTGTAGGGTGTTAACTGGACTATGAATTGTTCCGCTGTGGAACGTAGGAGGGTGACGAGGACTGGGTCGTTTGGTGAAGGATGGTAGTGACGTGGGGTGGAGAGAATGGAGGCGGTGGGACGTTTGGTGTGTGTGGTGAGGTTGAGGGTGCCATAGCGGTATGGGAGGATTGGGGTTGATGGGGTGGAAGGGGAGAGGGTTAGGCCGGGGCCTAGACGGAGGGAACGGGGTTTTGTGTCCTGGCTTTGAGAGGGATCTTGGGAGAGGAGGGGGGACAGTTGGGGGAGAGGGTCCCCGGGGAGGATTATTTCGAGGGAATCGAGGGACATTGTGGATGGATGTATCCTCGTGGTGGTTGAGGGTTATAATATCATAGCTTTGGGGGTGATTTTTTATTATTATTTCATCCTGGAGAAAGAATTTTTTGTCAGCGAGATGTTCAGAGACTGGTAAAATCGCGACAGAGAACAATGCAAATTTTTCTATTCAATTGGAATATCAATCGCGTAGACGATGATATTCAATAGAATGAAGAGGTATCAGATAAAGACCGTCACCGCGAAGTGAGGCCGTGTAAAAGCTAAGTCAGCAGATATGGGAGTACAAATCCTGCTAAGACTGGTGCCAGCTTGTAATTTCATCATACGAGAGAAGCAGTAAGAGAGTCAAAGGGAGGAGAGAGGGTACATACCAATTGCTGACCAGCAGCCGTTGTGGATGTCAGTTGTGAAGTTGATGATGATGATGAGATGAAGAAGAAGATGGAGGTGAAGTTGAGGGCGAAGTTGAGGTTGGAAGAATTTGTGGGTTATAAACTCTCACCAGCCACATTTGCATCTCCGTGGCTGGTGGGATATGTGTGGCTGGTGCGGTCGTTTAAGGAACACATTTCAACATGGCCCAAAGCTGCTGCTGAGAACGAGACGAACAGGCATATCCTCCCGACTCCTTCCCGTCACGAAATCCACACATTGCCATCCATTCCGCGTCTCCTCTCCGACCTCAATTGAACTTCTGCCACCGGGCGTAGCGAAAGGACAGCTCCAGGCGGCTTTTGAAGCGGTGGAAACAGCTGGTGTGTAGCTTGAGATCTCGACTTGTGCGAAAAAGGAGCTTTGTTGAGCTGGCAGTTCTGACCACCGCGCGGGCGACTTCGAAATAGACCGAGACCGAACGATTGAAATTACCTGTTTTGAAGCTGAAGCTGGCTGGTTGAGCTAGTCGCATCATATCTCACGATGAGTTACTCGAAGAAGGATGAGGATGGCGACCAGACCATCTTCAAGGTCGACCGTTCTACAGTCTTCCAGGAGGGTATGTTATAAGACTCCCATCCGCGTCCATACCCCTCCCTATCCCTACGAAAGGACCTTAGTCGCTGATCGAAATATGGTATTATAGCTCGCATATTCAATACTTCCCCCATATCGCCTCGAAAATGTCGTATCCAGTTGACCAAAATCACATATCTCCTGCACACCGGAGAACGCTTCCCCACAGCCGAAGCTACCACGCTGTTTTTTGGAATCACAAAGCTGTTCCAGCACCGTGACCCCTCGTTACGACAGATGGTATACCTCGTTATCAAGGAGCTGGCGAGTACAGCTGAGGACGTGATCATGGTGACCGCTTCTATCATGAAGGATACGGCAGTCGGCAGCGATGTTGTGTACAGGCCGAATGCTATTAGGGCGCTCTGCAGAGTTATCGATGTAAGATGAAATAGTGGCCGTATATCATGGCTCTGGAATGTGGCGCTCACGATTTTTTTGGGTCTAGGCTACGAACGTTCAAGCGATAGAGCGTCTTATCAAAACCGCGATTGTTGATAAGACTCCGTCTGTCTCATCCGCCGCTCTTGTTTCTTCCTACCACCTTCTCCCACTCGCAAAGGATGTTGTTAGAAGATGGGCAAATGAGACTCAAGAAGCTGTTCTTGCCAACAAATCCGGTAGTGGATTCTTGGGCCTTGGTTCTTCGTCCTCTTCGATCGGTCCTCCATCAGGATATATGACACAATACCATGCCATCGGTTTGCTCTACCAGATGCGTTCTCACGACAGAATGTCCTTGGTCAAGATGGTCCAGCAGTTTGGCTCGCAGAATGCGAGCGCGATTAAGAGCCCCGCTGCCGTCATGATGCTCGTCCGACTGGCCGGAAAGATCGCCATTGAAGACTCCAATCTCAGGAAACCAATGGCACAGCTTCTCGAGGGCTGGTTAAGACACAAGAGCGAGATGGTTAACTTTGAAGCTGCGAAGGTCATCTGCGAGCTTCCAGATGTGACAGATGCAGAGATCGCGCCAGCAGTTCATGTTTTGCAGCTCTTCTTGACCTCCCCCCGCGCCGTCACTAAGTTCGCTGCTATCAGGATATTACACCACATCGCTTCTTTCAAGCCGAATACCCTCCAGCATTGTAACATGGACATCGAGACTCTTATTTCAAACTCGAATCGGTCTATTGCTACTTTTGCGATCACTACCCTGCTTAAGACTGGAAACGAAGCCAGCGTTGATAGGCTGATGAAGCAGATCTCCGGATTTATGGCCGATATTACGGATGAATTCAAGATTACCATCGTTGAGGCTATCCGAACGCTGTGCTTGAAGTTCCCAAGCAAGCAGGCTGGTATGCTTGCCTTCCTTAGCGGTATTCTCCGCGATGAGGGTGGCTATGAGTTCAAGAGGAGCGTGGTCGAGTCCATGTTTGACCTAATCAAGTTTGTTCCGGAAAGCAAGGAAGAGGGTAAGTCTATATAAGCATTGGAGTTGGGGATTCGAAACTGACATCTCGTAGCGCTTGCACACCTTTGCGAATTCATCGAGGATTGCGAATTCACCAAGCTCGCCGTCCGTGTTCTCCACCTGCTTGGACAGGAGGGTCCAAAGACATCGCAGCCGACGAAGTATATCAGATACATTTACAACCGTGTCGTTCTTGAGAACGCTGTTGTCAGGGCTGCGGCTGTAACTGCCCTTGCCAAGTTCGGTGTTGGGCAGAAGGATGAGGAAGTTAAGAAGAGCGTTGTGGTTCTGCTTACCAGGTGTCTGGATGATCCAGATGATGAGGTTCGAGACAGAGCTGCTTTGAACCTCAAGCTGGTGACTGGTGCGAGTGAATATGGAGCCAAATTTATTCATAATGGTAGGTCCATGAGGAAAGCACTTCTTGCGACGACACTGAGTTAACTCATTCGATTAGATTCTATCTTTTCGCTGCCGATTTTCGAGCACCAGCTTGTCATGTACGTCACCGGTGACCAGAGCACTTTCTCAAAGCCTTTCGACATCGCCAGCATCCCTGTTGTCACCCGTGCCGAGGCCGATGCCGAGGACAAGTCCAAGAAGATGCGTCCAGCATCGGATATGCCCACTCTCAAAGCCCCCACAATCAGTGCGCCAGGAGCCCGACCATCTGCTGCACCAATCTCCGAGGCCGCCGTCAGTGCCGCCGCCGCCGCCCAACAGTATACCGCCGCCCTCTCCGCCATTCCAGAAATCAAAGCCCTCGGCCAACACCTCAAGTCCAGCCGAGTCGTCGAACTTACCGAAGCGGAAATGGAATACGTTGTTACCACCGTCAAGCACATTTTCAAGGACCATATTGTCTTGCAATACAATGTCAAGAATACATTGACAAGCACCGTCTTGGAGAACGTGACTGTTCAGGTCACTCCGGCAGAGGAAGAAGATGAGGAGCCATTGGTCGAGGAGTTCTATGTCCCTGCACCAAAGATTACAGTTGATAGCCCCGGAACCATCTACGTTGTCCTAAAGAGGCCGCAGTCCGACGAAGGTGCTGGATATACTACTACCACGTTCAACAACATCCTCAAGTTCACGAATAAGGAGATTGATCCTTCTACCGGCGAAGCTGAGGAAGAAGGGTATGACGATGAATACGAGATTGAGGATTTGGAGTTGACAGGTGGAGATTACGTTGTCCCCGCATTCTGTGGAAACTTTGGAACCGTTTGGGAGCAGGTTGGTGCTGCTGGTGAAGAAGTTACGGAGACTTATGGATTGCCGCAAGAAACTGTGAAGAGTCTTGAGGGTATGATTTCCTTCCTCCCTTTTACGTATATATACTTGGAGTTGATACTAATCACTATGCTTAATTTACAACAGAGGCCTGCAACCTCCTTGCCTCCGCGTTATCGCTACAACCTATGGAAGGCACCGACGTCCCCATGTCGGCTTCGCAGCACGTTCTCAAGTTGTTCGGTAAGACTATCTCTGGAGGGAAGGTTATCGCTATGGTTAAGATGGTGTACTCGTCGAAGAGTGGTGTTACGGTGAAGATTACGGTTAGAAGTGAGGAGAGTGGGGTTGGACAGTTGGTTGTTAGTGCTGTTGCGTAAATAACACCCTTTTTTTTACAAATAGTAGTAGTAGTAGGAATTTTTAGCTTTTTTTTTTTTTTTTTTCTTTGAGAAAATCTTTTATAGTGCTATAACTAGTGGTTGGTATTATTAGGAGGGGAAGAATTAAGAAGATAAAAGTATTATTAAGTACTTTGATAGTCTTTTTTTTTTTGTTGATCCTAATGGTTGATGGGTAGCTTGGTTCGTGAGCTCGAACTTCGTAAACTGGTTTGTGTATTCGTACAAGGCGTTGATCCCGCTGATGATATATCGTGTACCTGCGGGAGGGATCCGGAAAGAGAAAGAGAAAGCAAAGAACCCCCATGCAAGTGCTCATGCATTATATTAAGCAAGTGAAATAGAAACTCCAAGATTATAGCAATAAGGGTATCAAAAGTCATGAATGGGACAAAAAAGCAATCGTAAATGATGCACCGCGCCGTAGGTAAAGTTGGTAAAATCAAAATAAGTGAAAAGAATGAAGAAGAAAGTATCGTGAGCTTCAATAAAACAATCGGTTCGTTCATCCATTTAAGCTATCCAGATCCAAAGACTTGTGTTTTTCATCATTCCGTGGCTGCTTAGGTACCAAGAAAAAGGCAGCCTCAGTTGTTCGAAACGCAGGCCAAGTAAATTGAAGCTTTTCCACAAGTTCTTTCACACTCGATATCCGTTCGTTATAGACCGTATCCTCAAGTTCCCACCTTTTCCAAGAAAATCCAGTATCAGGGAAAAAGCTTTGTGTCATCCAGGTCCCAAAGTCCAGCTTTAGTTCCATATATTCGTTATCGTCGTTGAAAGAGAAGGTTGCGTACTGCTTTGGCCCTGGTGGTTTGTGTCTGATACGTATAGTGTATTTCTTCTTTTTGGGTGGTTTTTTTATTGGGCTGGATGTACTGCTTTTTCGGCTTAGCGGAAGATCTATGGGATCTCGTTCTGATAGTAGAGTGTCTGGAGTAAGAGTTCCGGGGTCTGCGACGAGAACGGAAGATGATGAGGATAGTGGGGGCGACGTTGATGCGGACGACAATGATGATGTCGATATACGTGTTCCTAGCCTTTGGTTTTTAAGGTATGGCTTAGCGTCTGTGAATAGATAGTCTAAGCCATGTGAGAGTTCGGCGGAAAAAAGGTTGATGGTTTGTTCCGGAGCGGTTTCAGAGGTAGGTGGAGCTTCTGGGGGGCTACTGTCGTAATTGGGACTTTGAATTTGTAATTTGATAGTGGGTGGTGAAGTTGAGGGTGTTTGGTTTGGTGGAACCGTTTCTTGCTGGTGATTTACTTCTGGCTGGCCCTGCGGGTTTACTTCTGCTTGCTGGAGCAACATGTTTAGGTTGTGTGTGAATTCAGGGGTCATAAGTTGACTACGAGTTTGGTTGACGTTAATACCAAGGTTTGATTGCATGTAGTCTTCTAGATCTACTGCTTCGAATTCATCGGGGTTGAGATATTGAAGGTGTGGCGGGAGGATGTGGGATAGGCTCCTGAATTCGTCTGTGGCTAGGAAGTTAATCATTTCCTGGCCTATGGTAAGCTCCGCCTTAGACCCTACGTTATAGTTTACGGCAGGAGGGTTGTGTATTTGAGGTATAGACAAGGATAGAGGTCCGGGGATGTTGACATCGGAATCCATTCCCCCTGGGGTTGGGCCAGAAGGGATTAATGGAGCGATATGTCTATACAGCCCGTGGTTGGCGGGTTCGGTTACTGATGGTTCGAAGTCGAACGGCTGGTTTTCGTTTGCAATTCG
This sequence comes from Arthrobotrys sinensis, assembly GCA_036971225.1. Classification (NCBI taxonomy): domain Eukaryota; kingdom Fungi; phylum Ascomycota; class Orbiliomycetes; order Orbiliales; family Orbiliaceae; genus Arthrobotrys; species Arthrobotrys sinensis. The sequence continues at coordinate 765,856 of JAJTTV010000012.1, read as the reverse complement.
GAACATATCAGATATATCTAGAAGTAAAAGATGTTAAGATCTTTTCTGCCACGATTGTATAGGAAACCGATGTCAGAACTTACAAGGCGATGGTATTGGTCCCGTCCAACCCTGGTTGCAGTGGAGGAATACTTCGTTCCAGTTACGAGCTATGCGTATTCCGTGCGGTAGAACACCGTTGAAATGTTTTCGTTTTACGTGTTCCCTGTTCGTAGAAATTATATCGTTAAAATCGCATATAGAGAAAAAAGTTTGGGGTTGATGTGTACTGACTTGAGTCCGCTCAGGTTTTGTCGATTGATCATTTGACATCCCGGATACTCGTTCGGTTTACCTCGGGCTAGAGGGCATGCGAATCTTCTCAGAACATCTCTCATAACCTCGATTGCTGCCCTTTTCTGCGGTGGTCCATTGGGGTCATTGCCGCTGTTATCTCTGTCGTTTTCTCTGCTCCTCTTGCGAGAGGGCCCTCCCGAGCCGGTTCCATCACTATTGGATATAGTCAAATTCTGTCCTGCGGGACTAGAATTGCTACTTCCAGATCCCTCAGAACTTTCAGAGGGGCTCGACGACCAGTTTGAAGTCGATCGATGTGTCTGATTTCTGCCCTGGCTTTCATTCTGGCGTTTGGCTAGAACTTTAAGCAGGATGAGCAAGTGTATGGCACTCAATTGTGCAGCCGCTTCATCATCATCGTCTTCATCGTCATCCTCCTCTGCTTTACCGTGACTCAAACAGCCAGAGTCGCACCCACTGGAAGTACTAATTCTGTTAGTCTCATCATCCACATGGGTACTGTCGGTATTCATAACTCGGATCTCTTGTCCTTCGGGTTGAGGTTCTGGTATCGCAAGTTGGCAACTTGTTTGAGGATCCTGACCTTCTGGTCGAATTGAGGGCTCCCGTTGAGGGCTCCTTTCTTCATCTTTGGCCGAAGATTCATCCAAAACGGGGTTATCGAAGCTCACGGGGAAGACGACAGGGTCGTCAGAATAGACGAAAGATGAACCCGAATCGTCTAAAGATTTTTGAGCGATAGATACGGATGACGGCGTTGAAGAAAGTTTGCCAATAGATAAAGTTTCGAAAGCTGTATCGTCGATACTCAAGTCCTCAACTGAAGACTTAAAACTGGGTTCGGCCGGCTTGGTAAGTGCATTTGGCTGTGAGACTGCGGCCTCGATCATAGGTCTTGCGCCGGTCGGTTCCAACGCTACATTTTCCGTATACGGTCGAGGTAACTGCGCCATATGGTCCGCCATTCCTGTTAATTTCTCGATACAGTTCTCTGCATAGAGTTCGTGTAACCCTATATACTTGGGTTCTCGCGAACCCCTGTCGGCTTGACCAGTGGTTGGGTGTGAAGGTCCGAATGGTAATTGGAGGTGTGGCATCTGTTCGCCTTTCTGACGCTTTGCAGCGTTGACCTGTAGTAATAGAGTATCCACAGGGACTAGTCTCCGCGAAGCAGGGTCCGGTTTGGTTTCGGGGCGACATGCCAATGCAAGTTGCAATTGAGCTGTCGGTGGGTTCTCTGAGGGCTTCGGTTCACATACGGCTGTTTCGTATGGCACCCGATATTCAATCCGAGGAATCTCTCGTTTCTGAATTAACTGAGGTAACGATCGAGCTCGAGCTATCACATTCGTTCTTCCATCTCGCCGCTCTGAGGGTCCTGTATCGGCCGCATTCGAATTGTAGGTAGTACCGTATTTTCGAAGGATCTTTTGAGAAAGCTTGAACAGGAATCCAGGGTCCTTGCATCGCTCCAGAGCGTTGATAAACGCATTTCTAATATCATCTGGAGTTTCTGAATCCGAATCCGCCTCTGTATTTAGTTCCTTCCCTTCTTCATATATTGCGACAGCGCAGTCGATGAATGTCCGTAGGTCGTTATTGGTTACCGCGGAATTCTTGTCGTCTATGGTGAAGTTGTCGGGAGGGGCGGTGTTGGGAACAATATGGGCTTCGATACGATCTATTTTGTGCTGAAGAGCAACAAAATCTCGTCTCATCTGTTCCGTGATAGTTTCATGATTATGATTGGTTTGCTTGCCCTTGTTCTTCTTCCTTTTCCATGGCTTCAAGTCGTCGAAGTCGTCAACGGGATCTGTGGATCGGGGTATAGAGATTATCGAGCCGGAGGCCCGAGATTCGAAAGAGCGCCGTGGTCCGGACACTGTTGGAATAGGTTTAAAATCATTTCCTGGAGCTGAAGTTGTAGAAATCGGAGCTTTCTCTATTATCTCGTCTTTGCCTATTGCATTCTTCCTAGGCCTTCGTTTCTTTAGGCCGACACGGCGAAGAAAGGATTGCATGGCGGCGGAATGGCGGAACACTCATGCGCAAGGCTGAGAGTTTGTTGCGAAAACATTTAAGTGTTTTCGACGTTCGGTGCAGATGTCGAAATGGAGATATGTTGCGCACTGTACCACAAACTGGATATTATAGGTATCTGTCGGTCGGATTGAGATGTCGGAAGGGCAAAGCGGGGAATGGCATGCTGAAGAAAAGTAATGCGAACAGGCACGGGAGAGGTCGAAGTTGATAAATGTGGAACGCAGTTGTCTCGAATGGATCCCTTGCCTTGCTGTACTACCGAATAGTATCTGGGGTGGCTGAATCATCCAGGTACGTACCGTACGATTTCAATGAGATCATGGTCGGATCCTGCCACCGAAGGCATAGCTGAAGGCTCATTTCTTGAATTCCATGTCATAGTAGCCGGCTGCCGATGCTGCAGCGCATCTCGACGCATTTCCTCATCGGTCCAGCTGAAGGATGCACCCATGCATGATAGTGGGTCCTTCTTCAGCTGGACCAATTAAACATGGACTTTCATAGCGCCAAGGCTATAGCGATGCTTGGCATTTCGCAGCAGCTGGCGACAGATAGTTGGAACTTGAATCCGCGAACCTGAAACTAAAGAGGATTCACGGAATGTCGGCAGTGACGCCAGGAGGCCTTGAAGGGAACCAAATAGACGGAGTGTGTTGCTGATAAGCCACAGAATCGTAGGCTCAAAAGAAAGGCGCTCGAGGCAAAATGAGGCATACTCTGCCATCCTTGAAGTACTCCAGCAAAGCAACTGCTTCTGCGGCTCATGATCAAAGCTAGTACGACCCTGCTGCGGGCATTGCGGCAGGCGACCGTGTTTCATCCGACCCGTAGCTCGGGTTTTAAAATTTCTAGGCTAATATCTCCCCGCACTCCGATATAAAGTGAGCGTGAGGAGCTTTCTCGGGATTCGCTGCTGCATGAATGTTCGAAACCTACAAGTATTCTTTAAATGTGAGTAATGCATCAATGGTACAGAGACAGCGTTATGGAGAGTGTATATAATACCTATCTGTTATCGACACCGTCACTGCGAATGGAAGGTCTTACAACAGGCTTTTGGGCGACTCGAACTCTCTGGCTTGGCATGTGTCGTTTTTGTTGCATTTTTCGTCTGCTTGGTGACTCCGGGAACGCTTTTGCAGTGCAATTGCGCAAAGATGCAGCAAAGTGAAAATTTCGATTCTACCTCTAGTCTCAGGGGGCGCTTTACACCGAGGCTCGAGAACTAGTAGCTGGTTTAATTGAATATGTTAATGGTTGAAGGATAGTGTTCGTGGTGTGGAGATATGGGGTTCAACCGGGCGTTATACACGTTATAGTGGGAGTCAGTTGCGAAGTGACGAAAGGCCTACGTACGAGAATGGATTTGACCTTCCAATATCACAGAGTTGGGTTGTATACACAAAAAACGTGAAAAACTAGTCTTGTAAGCAAGGTTAATGAGGCAAATCAATGAAGACCCTAGGAAATAAACGGGACATTTGATTTTCTGACAGCGGTCGAGGCCAGGATAGACTTTAAACAAATGACTTCGCTTCAGTAAGATCTATCTGGGTTGCAACTTGTGAGTCTCGGTAAGAGTGAATCTTCGTAGGGCTAACGGGTCGATCTTGAGTCAAGCTAAAGATCTGATTTCAGCCACATATACGCCTTCCTTAGTCCTCGAAGCCCAGCTCCAGACCTTCATCCCCTAAGAAGTATATTGGATTTTGGTGGAATTTCCGCGACCAGGTTGACAGCTTTTCAAGCTCTCTGCTCCCTAAGCCTTCTTGTTTGAGAGCCCTAGACATAGTGCCTCTAATGCCCGTGACGACCGGTTCGTATCCTTCACCGGTCGTGCTAGACCTCTTCCATTTAATTCTCCAAGCATAGCGTTTATACCCCTGACGAGTTATCTTTTGGGGAGAATTTACCGTAGTGAAAGCTAACGGAGGTGCCCTTAGTTGGCCACGTCCTATATCTGTTGAAATCTTCTTAGCTTTCACTAAAAGTTCTTCTGGTTTGCCCGTAGAGTTGTCTGGCAAGACAATAAGTATGAGTTTCAAATTGTTGTGGTAGCCGGTTCGATGCGGATTAGGGTCATAGCTCTATAAACCGTCATTAGCAATTAAGCCCTCCGTGTTCTGAGTGAAGTATTTTAGCTACCCATTGATCTAAAGTTCCCTCGTGTGAATACTCCATTAATTGGGACAATGTTGTGGAAGGAGAACTAGTTCTTGGTTATCGGCCGATCGTAGTCCGGATTGGTGTTGTGTCCCGCGTCGCGAAACCGTTGCGTGCCTATACTGTAGGTGTCCTTATAGGTACGATGAAGTGAGAGGCGTTCCAGTGTGTCCATGTGAGTTCGCAGGATGTCTATGTACGGAACACGTATGAGGGTGAGGTCTCCAGTCCCAGCCTGACCGGCTACGCCCAGAGGCTCATGGAAGGTAGCGTATAGCTCTCACAAACCCGAGGTCTGCCGAAGAAAATCGCATATCGCTAGGGCATCATCAGGCCAGTCGGCCCACACCTTAAACCGACGTAGTCTCGTGCCATCCGATGATAGTTGTTCCAGGAACTGCGAAAACCCGAAACATATATCCAGTGTTAGGTCTTCAGGGGAGTTTGGAAAGAGAAGCTTGGGAGAAACTCTTCTTCCACGAAATCTATACCACTTAGAACTAGTCTTCGGAGCCATCGATATCCACTGATGGAACTGAGCAAGTTCTCGAAAGATAGACCGTTGAGTTCACGCGCCCATAGCTCTACATCTGTTAAAGACGTGAACACCTCCAGGGTTCGAGACAAGTCTCTGACCAGCAGATCTAAGTTAATTCTTACGTCAGACTATAGACAAAATATCGGGGGCCAGTGATAGCTTTCGCAAACGAACCATTTCCGAACCGTTGGGTCTGCACAGTGAGTTTCAAGTTTTTCAGAGTCTGGGATTGATTTTGCAAGTAAACTTTTAATCTTCCAAACGAGAAACTGTAATCGAAAGCGCTCAATCTATGAAGACCCTGTTAGCCGACCGCTCCTGAAAGGTCCAGTGAAGATATAATACATAAGTGTATGGAGAGTATTTTCGGGTAGAGTTTCTAGTAGCGCTTTCAAATGTGGGTGAATATCCGTTTCTAGAGACCCGGCTTCGCTTTGATCCGCCCTGGGTATCGCCATAGATTCGGAGCCACTCGCGTGGCCTACAATCCACAGGGATTTTATGAATTGACGGACTCTAGCTGCTTCTTTATGATGCACAAATCTCTCGAGAGTTCGAGTGCCTTGAAGTCCTTCTGGTCCTTCTAGTCTGAATTTGACATGATGGAAGAGATGTTTCTCCATGGTTTCCAGTACATTTCGACAGGACAATGCAAGATTGAGCCTGTCTCTGAAGAGAGGTAGCTACATATAATGTTATTAGCAAGTCGAACTGGGTTCTAGACTGCTTTGAATCGACTTGATATGAAGAATACCTCTTCGACGATTGCTTCAAAAATATCCAAAGGAATGGTAGTAAGGGATAAAGCCTGCTTTTTGATGGAACTAGAGCTCGTCGGCTCGTCGAGGCATGGGGCAGGTTTGTCGTTAAGTTGTTGAGCCATTGCGTCGTCGAGGTGGGATCGATGTTGAATTTGATGCGTTAGGTGGAGTGACTTTGATGCGTTTCATGCAAGCCAGATCAATGGACTCAGGTCGAGCTGGGCTCAGGTGTGTTGGCCAGCTCGACACTCTCTTCATTACGTCACAACCGGCTTCTCATGACTTGAAATGATGCTCTCTATGTGACGAGACTACTAACTATCTATCTATTTCAATTTCAAAGAAGACTTTATTGAATAGCTTGATATCTCTGTTAGATACAATGGCATTATCTATTTCGCTGTCAATTGCGACGTTCAGCGTTCCTAGTGACCACTAGCCCAGAAAAGCGTTGTTACTGTTGCATATTCTGGTCTTGCCAATTAGATCAAATTCCCTTTTCGGGCGAGTCAGATCGATATCGGTCCAGCTCGATGTTGAGTTCCTTCAAGCTTCATTTAATTGGGATATAATGAACCCCGTAAGGCCTCTTAGTCCCCTATCTACAATGCATTGCTGATGTAGTCTTCGCCTTCCTTTCTTTTTTCGAAACTGTTGACCACGATGTTATAAATCCAATATCGTGATCCGTGTTGCACCTTCAGCTGCGGGTGCCCTGGCCAGCGACATCAATCATTCGATTCAATGGGCAAGTATAACCTTGTTCTTACAAACTAGCCCTTGCGCGTCCTGTATTCACGTGGGACCGGCCATCTACGAGGTAGTATGATCCATCTTCGGAGGCATTCAGTGCGATGAACAAATCGAAGAAATAATCCCTTCATTAATATTAATTTTTTTACATGCTAATCAGGGGACTAACAGGCCGAAGTCGTCCAGAAACCAAGCCCTAACTGGCATTTTCAAGCTTCTGGAAGCAATCACCTAAGAGAAGCCTGTGTGTTCACCCCGACAAACCCAATTGGCGCATCGGACAAATGCTCCGTTTTACCGGCTATTTCTTGGTGTCTGCACAGAAATGGTCGATATGTGCAGTGAAATCCTTGGTAATTTCGATGGAACGCTGGATGCAGCTTTTTTGGGTTCCCAGATGCTTGTTCACCGGAAAAATGCAAGGTGATGGGTAAGGTCGGGAAACACCGTCTGTGGGCGCGCTAAGGCTCGTTCGTCACGGTTACTGGTATCGATAGGCTAGCAGTATAGCTTGGCCATGGGAAAGCAAGAAAGAAAATTATATTCGCTTTCTCAAGAATGAAACCTTGGTCTTGAGAGACTCGGATGCATTCGCCTCGAACAGTCAAGCGAGACAATTGACAAATGTTTACCTCGGCCGTAAAACCCCAAAGGACTGAGCGCGCACGAGAAAGGGTTTGGTCAGGAGTCATGTCTTGCGGTACGCTCAAGCATTTCATCTCATCATTTGTGGTCAGATCGACCGTTCTTGCGGCCTGAGCACCGCCGTATAGCGGTTCACGGCGGGAAGAGGAAGGCTTCTAGTGCGCATGGAACGCCAGAATAAAAGATTCCAATCAATCAAGGACAATATCGTGAGAAAGGTGACCGTGCTCTGCAGCTGTGCCTCCTTCAGAGTTTTAAAAACCTGAAGACGCACGGTTCAAAGGAGAATCGAGCGGGGATGTAGATTCTATGGGTAACAAGGTCCCGCTGTTCGCTGGTCTTCGGATTAATCCACGCCGTCTTGGGGTCTACGATACCCAGCATATTTAGCCCAACACATATGCTAAGAAAAGAGCATGCTCGCTGCAGCGATCGATAGCGATAGAGCTATTTCCCCGGATTTCTGGCCCACCACCTTAAGGCGGCTGAGATAATGGCAGCGGGGTGGCCCCGTCAGACGAAACACCATCTTATTAGGTGAGGATATTAAGGTTGTTCGTCATCCTGATGGTGGCGGGCAGACTACCAAAATCGACAGGGAAGGTTATGCCCTTACCGCCCCTGTTCTGCAGGAACGCCATACCCTCTAATTCGCTGCGGACTGACTGCATCCGTCCAAAGACCCGGCCCTCCACCTTTCGGGTTAATCGACCCACAATAAGTCCGGTCAACGATTTTGGGTTCAGAACTTCGCATTTCGTGATGGAACACTGAGGGAAGGTTAGGCTAACTGCGCTTAGGTGTTGGAACACTGTCTCTCTGCTTAAGAAACATCACTAGTGCGGCCAAGAAGCATGGACATGGTCTCTAGACCGAGCAAGCCGACAGACGATGCATTTCGTTTCTGCCGGGATGTATTTTACGATCCCTAACCGTAGCATGGCGATCAAAGAGTCTATTTACCGGTACCAGGCCAGATAGCTATAGGAGAACGGGTATTTATATCGAGCGCGTCGCCCATCTTAAACTCATTCTAACTCCTAAGGATAACCTTCAAGACCTTGATACATTCTTTGTGGTCCATACAAGTCCATCTTTTCATCATGTATGTCAAGCAAGCTGTTTTATTGGCGGCAGCTGCCTCCATGGTTGCCGCGAACCCAGTGCCGGCACACACCCCTCCTGGAAGAAAGAGGGACTTCCCATATCCCAATGGTGACAAGTTCGGCTTGAATGGCTTGGACTTCTACTTCGCCGGATCGAACGCATACTACCTTCCCTTCAGCAACGTAGGTTCCGGCTTTCCGGAAATATAGTACTTTAGACACCGAGAACTAACGATTGCCGCAGAACTATGCCGATAACCTTGCCGGTCTGAAGGCTGCCCGAAAAGTCGGCCTTAAGGTTATGAGGACATGGTGCTTCAACGACCGAAATGCCACTTTCGATCCCAACGGCTTGCCAAAGTATTTCGAGGATTGGACTGGTACTTGGTTCACGGAATGGAAGGACGGCGGTGTCACCATCAACTACGGACCTACCGGTCTTCAGAAGCTCGACGCTGTCGTCAAGGCCGCTGAAGAGGCTGATGTCAAGTTGGTCATGACCCTTACCAACAACTGGGCCGACTATGGTGGTATGGACGTCTACACCATCAATCTTGGTCACAAGTACCACGATGATGTAAGTTTCTGTATTGCTCCCTCTAAATCACCTGCTTACTAACTCGCCAATAGTTCTATAGCAAGCCAGACATCATCGCCAAGTTCAAGGACTACGTCAAGGTCGTTGTCCAGAGATACAAGCACTCCAAGGCCATCTTCTCATGGCAGCTCGGAAACGAGCCCCGCTGCGGCGCCGACGGAACCCGCAATCTTCCACGATCCCCGGATTGCAACCCAGCCAAGCTTCACGCCTGGTTCGTCGAGATCTCCGCCTTCATTAAGTCTCTCGACCCCGACCACATGGTTTCCGTTGGCAGCGAGGGTGCCTTCAACCACCCAGGTGACCCAGACTGGGCTTACAACGGTGCTGACGGCACTGACTTCGATGCCGAACTCGATATCCCAACTGTCGACTACGGTACTTTCCATCTATACCCAGATTGGTGGAGCAAGACCCCACAATGGGGTGTCCAATGGATCAAGGACCACGCCGCTGCTGGTCGCGCCAAGAGCAAGCCAGTTGTCTTCGAGGAGTACGGTTGGTTGACCCCAGACAAGCGTCTCGAGTACCTTGGCCAAGTTTCGAACTACACTCGTCTCGAAGTTATCAAGTCGTGGCAGGAAACCTCCATTGCTGAAAGAGTTGCTGGTGACCAATACTGGCAGTTCGGATGGTACGGATGGAGCTACGGACCCAACCACAACGACGGTTTCACAATCTTCTTGAACGATACCGAGGCTGGTGAAATCATTAACAAGCATGCTCGACATGTCAGCGCGCTTAACCATAAATAGATGAATGATGTTTAGATCTTCGTCTTCTGTATCTACTATATACCTTGTATCATAGGAATTTTAGAGTCTCTTAATACCCTTTATTAAGTCAGGCAAATTGCCATTCTTGATCGTAGTATCTGGAATTCCTGATAAGGCGAAATATAGTCCCTGCGATATATGAAACCGTTCGTCGCACAACAGAAATAACTATTATAAACGTTATGGTGTATCACAGTAATCCTCCAATGCCTCACCATGTCCCAGCCACCACCGCCGCCTGTGCCGCACTCCAAAATCCAACATTTTCAACACTCCTCGCAACAGTGATGTCGTGTGCCGATTTCCCAAAATAAGCATAAAATCCCTGTACTCTAACATCATACATTTGAAAACCGTTTTGCCCCCCTTTAATTCTCATACCGGAGTACCAACGGTCAGCTGCTCTCACAGGGTGGCTTGTCCATGACGTCCACCCATCCAAGTTGTGCCTGCATACATCATGTGGACGCACATCAAGGAACAGCTGCCAACGACACGCAACACAAAAACGGTACCCGTGAGATCACCGAAGGGACCCTGATTCAATGGTCAGGCCGAATCGGCTCAAGACTCAAAGGGTCTTTAAAACAAAATTTACGACAGAATGACCTCGCTAGGTAAAGCTTGTCTTAAATAGATCTGAGACTTCTTTATATTGCCGCCTGTTTGTCCTTTTTGTCTCTGACGGACCCTCGAAACCTGTCAAAAACTTTTCTTTCTTCTCTAGCGGGTTATGTTTGCTAACTAAACGTTTTCTGACGTTTTTGTCCCTCGGCCCGGAGCTTTACGGCGCAGACCTAGTATAGAAAAAACAACGGTTTAAATAGAAGCTGTGCTTTCCAGAACTTCAAAGTTGGGAGGCGCATTTTCATTTTTCAAACTGGTAGTTTATAAATATCTCTGACGGTAGCGGTATTATCTTATATTTCTCATTTTAGAAATTATGGCAACGGCACGGGTTATGTTGCTTGACAGGCTGGGTGCAAACATGGAGGGCGAACGTCATAGATATCAGTCCTCGCATGCGCAAGCGAATATGCAAACTCGCGGTCTCAGTCCCAATAACGAGAAAGGGAGCAGAAGCGATGAATCTACTTTCCGGAAGCTATACAAATACTTCTTGGATTGGAAGGCATCTTCTGAGGTTTTATCCTCTCCACATAATCCAACACCGAGCTTTACAAACTTCTTTCCGTCAAAGATCAGAACTTTAGTTTCTAAACAAAAGTCTTCGGAACATTTACCCTCAAACAAAGCCGAAAAAATGGGAGTTCCAAACTCTAAGGAGGCTTCCACATCCTCAACATCGTACGGGAGAACACCTAACCTCCCCCTTGAGCTCCAAATCCAAATTCTCCAAAACCTCACCTGGAACGAGCAAGTTCGCCTCGCATCCGTCTGCAAAACCTGGCGTTCAGTAATCATAGATTGGATCGTTCCCCAAAACTTTCGATCTCCCACCGGGAACACTGTTCTAGGGCCTCATATTATCAACCCGGTGCTCGAGCAGCTACGCTGCGAATTAGGTTCCTCTGTTCTCACAGCTGAGAACCTCGTAACCGACAAGGGAGAATCGTTCTTGGACCAGCCTCTATGTTATCCACCAACCACGCATCTAGTCATCAGAGTCTCAGACCTCCGAACCGATGGCCTAGAACCAGCCGTCGACGACTGTATCAACGTATTCTCAAGCCGGTGTTGCGACCGTAACATCCGAATCAGAGACGTCCTTACAGCAATGGACAAGTTCTACAGACAAGTCAACGAAGATCGAGTTATTGGAGATTATAAGAGCTGGAGGTCATGGAAGTTCTTGTTGGAGACAAATAGATGGTGGAGGAGGGGGTTTGTGGGGCTTTGTGGAAAATGGGAGTGGAAGGACGGGAGGTACTTGATTTTCCTTGTAGAAAAGATTGAGGGAGCCTGGGAGAGGGATTTTACGAATTAATCGATCCACGGTTTGGGTATTATGCTGGCCTAGAGTGGTCTCGTAACCTAGAGAAAGACCTTAGAACGGATGGATGGATACAAAGCATCTTGGAGGAGTTCGTTTTGGGTACATCGGCGTCCGGCGTTCTTTGAGGGTTTCTATCTTTGCGAAACGGCGTTGGGATATAGGGAGTTATCTATCTGGGTTTTATAGTTTAAATTTGGCGAAGACATGTTTCTTACGAAGTATAATGATTTATGAACTACGGTTTAGATAGATGGAAAACTAAGGCTAGTAGGTAATATTATTTGATGACTGACGATGTGCCATTTCTTACGCCGTTAAATGGGTGCTGTATTGGATAGACTCACGACATCAACACTATCATGTTGTACGGGTTCGACATCACATTCAACAATAAATTATTCTCTTCTGCGTGACAAGATCGTATGATCTATGCCCACTTGGGTCACAAAAACTTCATATTATTTGGTGAAATGGGACAATGTCCTGTGAATTAGGATAGGACCATGTAACAACAGCAGATAATATTGTATTAACCTTGGAGCCCTATCTAAGAAAACGATAAAACGCCTTTGAAGCCGTGATCTAATAGTAGTAGAAAGAATAATTAAAAACTGAGAGTGAGGCCAGGGGATACAACTCCCCGGCCTAGCAGCGTACAAAAATATCTGTAGTCAATTCGTACTACTTAGTCGTCGAATCGGTATCGGGTGAGTCCCCGCTCCCCCTGCGGGTACCACCACCCCCTCCATGGCGTGTCTGTTGAACGGGGGGTCCAATATCTGTATGAGCCTGTGTAATACAGCTGCTCACGTCTGGTTGGCGGCCTGTTTGGGTTACCGCGCTGCCAGAAAACCCAAACGGGTTTCTGTTCGAAACACTCTTTTGGGCGCTTGATTTTGCCCTTAGGGATGGGTGGCCAGGCGTCAGTCGGAGCCGGCTCTGGGGCGGGAGCCTTTATCTTCTTGTTCCCGGGTGCGGTGGGGACAGCAGGGGCCACATCGGGTCGTCCGTTTGACGGACCCGGGTCTTCGGTTGGTTCGGCATGGTTGGGGGTATTGGCTGCGGCTTCTGCGGCGGCTGCGGCGGCGGTAGCTTCCCTAGCACGTCTTCTCTCCGCTCCGGCCATCGTTTGCCTGGCCTGGCCTTTGGGGATCTTTCTTGCCATCCCCTGGCGCTCCATGGCTTCTTTGGCAAGTTGAAGGTACTCCATGCCAAACTTCTCCACAAGTTGCTTCATCCGCTCGGCGCGTGAAATCGGCTTGTCCAGAATGGACATAGCCGCCTTTATGATGGCAGCATCAGATTGGGTAGTGACTTTAGCCACAGGAGTGGCCTTAGTCTTGGTGACCTTGTCAGCTGTAACTTTTGTGGAAGGCTTGGTCGCAATGACCTTGGAAGGGGCTTCTTTGGCCATCTGGATTCATGAAGTGTTAGAATTAATTACAAGATCATTAACGAAATGGTGGTGTTTTGGGTTTGGATGGATTGTGATGGGGGACACATACCTCTTTAGATTGGACCACGAATGAATAATGCCGTAATGGCTTTGATAAGTTAATCGAAGGAAGGATGGGAGAATGAGGAAAGGCTGCTTGTAAGTGTGAGAGCAAGCTAGCCAGCTGCAATTGGAACGAGTTCACAAATCTCGTGATATGAGGAGAGAGAGGAAGACTTCAGAGGTCAGATGAAGAGGAAGGAGAACTTGAAGAGACCGTTGCAGGTTATTGGGATCTTCGAAGATGCAATGAGTAGATGAGGAAGACTTCGCAAGTCAGAAAGAAGAGAAGATAAACTTGAAGAAACCGTTGCGGATTATCGGAGTCTCTGAAGTCGTAATGATAGATATGATGAGCAGCAGAATGACTTGAGAAGTCGAATAGCTGAGGAGATAAACTTGAAGAAACCTTTACAAGTTATCGGAATCTTCGAAGACGCAAATGATGATAAGAGGAAGAAGGAGACTTTAAAAGCCAAGTGAAAGAGGAGATAAACTTGAAGAGGCCGTTGAAGGTTATTGGAATCTTCGATAAGATAACAGGTTCGAGCCTTGATGGCTTTGAGGGTTTGAGGAATGGTTTGATGAGATCAATTGTGAACGTGAGCAGCTTGGTTGAAGAAGAGGAGATGGAGAGTGGAGGAGATGCGTTTAAGAAGCTCTACCCAGCTAGGCCCGAGGGAATCTTTCAATGACAATTGTCAAGTATACGGGTTTGGCAATTGAGAGTATGTTTCCCTAGGGAGCGTGCAACGGGCGCCGAGTATCGACAGGCACTACGATAGCCACGGGGTATCTTTGAGAAACGGGAACGCCTATCTAATCCTCGAACTCCAATGGAATGCCCTCTGGACTCGGAAGAGGCATCATGATCATGGGCATACTTGTATATAGTTTATTAAAATATACGACCCTTATCTCTTTTGAAATCTTAGTATTGCCTAGGTCTATGTCATCCGGAGCTAGACGGGAAAATCGTTACGTGGGAAACGACATTGCTCTACATTCATGAATTTGATGTCTACTTGTCTACGAGACCATTGCGAGGGAATGCGGGGGGCTTCGGGTGGATCTATAACGACGGTTGAGGAAGCCTGAGACAGAATAACAAGTATGTTGGGTTAGGGTAGCCCAAAGATTAATATGCGAGAGATTGATAAAGTAGCAAGCAAGGACTGGAGTACTGCTGTAGAAGGTATCGAGATATAGAATATTTTTGAACTTCTAACGACTTATGTCCAACCTAACAAACCTAGTGTTCAATGGAATTGGAAAGTTTGGACTTGATTGATAGTATGTGAAGGCAATTTGCATTTTGATGTATTCGAACGGGCTAGGTCTCCACACCACTAACACCTCGAACTAACTTGATGCTTCAATACTGCACCTGATCTTATCTCTCTGCAGTATCGAGATGCAAAGAAGAATCATTAACATGAAAGATCTTAAGATAGGAACACCACTGGAAAAGGTGTTGTTTTGAAAGCTTAGAAAACCCATAGAAAGAAATGATGAAGAAAGCTAGAGCAGCCACCCCGTGTAGTAGTCTTACCGGCATAGACTTTGAAGCCTCTATCGTATTTGACCACTTACTTCAGTACCCACGCCCAGATCAGCAAGCAGAAAGCTCTAAAAGCAGCAGAAACGTCCATCTCAAAATGCAACATTCCCAACACGATATCCACATGCATTGAGCTTGATGAATTCAGGTGATATCGTTAGAAAGAAGTTTTGTTTGGATCCTCTTTCCCAAGGTAGACCCTATCAAAGAGCTGAAGGTCGTGCTTGGGGTCCCCAGTTTTGGCCCAGATGACAGGCAAGCCAGCCACGAATTTCGTCTCCCGTGGGATTTTTGCACGCAAGTTGGTGTACGCTGGTACACTGCGTAGCCCTCGACATGGTGGAGGATTGGCAAGTCTGCGAGCTTGCTTGGGGCTTTCAGTGGCAGTCTCCGTTCCGCTGTCTTTGGTTTCGGACATTTCAGCGGGGACGCCGTCAGTGGTGACTGTTCCGGGGCCGGATATTCTCTCCTTGCTGTTCTTTACACTAGCGAAATCCCAGCTTCGATCATCAGAGGAAGTCGATGGTTGGCGACTCAATGCCTTCGGGGCAACAACTTCATTGAGCGTAGTAACAGAGGATGGAATCATTACATATTCCTCGGATGCGACTGGAGCAACGATCTTTGTGGCAGAGGTAGTGGCCGACATGCTATTTTTTCCCCAATGGCATCTTAGATCGATGACTAGCCCGAATGCTTTTGATGAAAGTGATAAGCAAAGACTTACATTCCAGGTACACCTAGTTAGACCTTCTAAGTGGATCAAGTGCTCGTTTGGTTGCAAGGAGGCTAACAGAGCCGCTAGCTGGCCGAGGAGACAAGATGTCAAAGGAATCAACGAGGAGGATGAGTGGTTACCCTTTAACACGGCTGGATGAGAGACGTGTTTGCTTGTGTATTGGTGAAATGAGGCGGAGGGTTTGATCGAGTGAGGTTAGGGGAGAGATGGGGAGGGTTAGCTGTGGGGAGGCTGGATTTCAAAAATTTTGTTCTCCAGGTTTCCAGAACACAGATTTGTGTGGGACGTTCGACGCACCACTCTATACCAAAGTATATCCTCTAATCCAGGTATCATTGTTCTCTCATCTTAATAAGAAGCCGGTTCGATACTATCAGAATACTGGACCTAGCCACCGCCCAGCAGGCAATACCAACCTATGGTTCCGCTCTTAAATCACAGGTAAAGATCCGGACAAAATTGGGTGCACTTAAAATACGTTTACTGTTCCTGGTTTGCTAATTCCTAGTGATCTCACGAATGCTTATCGGAGCTCTCTATCCGCTTTATGATTCAAAAGCGAACCTCACCGTCAGTTTTAAACCCCTGTCCAAATACACTAAGGTCGTCTTCACGAATTCTAAATAATCAACATGTTCAATTTGTAGTAAGCTAGTACCTCGTTCCTATTTAACAAGGGTCTTAGGATTTGTGGGTTCGCTGAATCGAAGAGAGGCAGAACGATACTGTCAGGATGTGGGTCCACCCTAAGAAAAAATAGCTATACATGTATACAGCGAGAAGCGGATCTACCAAGCAGGATGTACCTAAGCAACAAAGGAACGTCTTAATACCTCCCGAATGGTATCAGATTCTTGGAAGGGTCACAGATATCCCCCTGTCTGACAGGCTCTATTGTAATCTGTATCCTGTCATCATTCTTTTGCTTTATAACCCCCCAGACACGATCCGAGGTTCTTGGTGTTGCTTCACGACCAAGATTTGGAAGACAGCAACTCTCCGTATCCCTTGGCTCTCTAACCCAAGTTTCCCCCTCGATTATCATCTTCTCCCTGGACGTATCAGTGTATTGTACTTTGGGCCAGAATGCCCAGTGAAGTTCTAAAAGGGCTCCGTAGAGCTGCTTGGCCGTCCATGTGAGAGATCTATAGACAAGTTCATCCGTTCGGAGGTCGCAGACTCGGAGACTGGCATGGTCTCCAATACACCAGACCTGCTCGCACCTAGGGCCGCCAGGTTCAATAACGAGTGTATAGTCATACTCCATCACCTCAGGGTCGTCGAATCTCACTTGATCAAATTTGGTAGCCCAAAATTTGACGAACTCCTCCACGTTAACACCACCTTCCGTACCAGCATCATTTGTGTAAAAACATTGAGGGTCGTAGTTATCGAAGCGATATTTCAACCAATCAGCTTTTTGGACTATGAAGTCGTTGTTCGCGTAGATTCCCTCACGCTTCTGGACCGACTCCCAAAAGCCTACGTCGCATTCCAAGGCATATTCAACACCTCTTGTGTTCTGAGCATTAATGCAGTTGAGTTAGTACATGTTGCAACGTTGGTGGACAAGCAAAGCGCTAAAGCGAATCATTTTACATACTAACGAATGATGTTTTTTAAATTCCCGCCCTGGAGGACTAGGAGCGGCATATGCCATTCCAACATGGATGGATAGGACGAGGTGAATGATACTGAGACAATAACGCATGATCGATAAAAGGCGCCTGTGCCAGTATACCAGTAGCTCAGGCGCTTGTTAGGGAGTGAAAAGGTGTACTCCGGGCCCTTTAACCGCTTGGAAATAATAGAACGGTGCGGATGTATAGAGCCCCGAGTTACAGATAAGGAAGACACACAACTATTTCAGAGATCCAGAGCCGGCTCCGATAAGGGATATTCGCAGGATATATATAGGTAAAATGTGTCAGTCCCAGAGTAACACAATGCTTTATATAAATTATAGCTTCTCTAGATTTGCGCAGCCACCCAGCTTGAGAAGGGCCACTTTTTAAAGGTATTAGTGTTAAAATGTTTCGATATACATCTCCTCGGCCGGGGTATTGCCATCACAGGAACACTTATCGTGCCACCAGAAGGCTTAAAGTGCCTAGGCTATCAAAATGTTAGC
This sequence comes from Arthrobotrys sinensis, assembly GCA_036971225.1. Lineage (NCBI taxonomy): Eukaryota > Fungi > Ascomycota > Orbiliomycetes > Orbiliales > Orbiliaceae > Arthrobotrys > Arthrobotrys sinensis. Next base: position 748,293 of record JAJTTV010000012.1, on the reverse strand, counting down.
TGTTTAAGGCAAAGCATTCTTATCATGTCCCCAAGAGAAAGGTAGCTTTATAGTACTAGTATACTAACACCAGATTTCCCTGCAAGTGTGAATCAACAATCACGAATGCATTCGACATTACAGTGAGCTCAGAGGCTGTGGGCGTTAGGCAATCATTCTCAACGATATAAAATACCGCAACATGAATTTGGTATTCTTTGGTTGGACGTGTTTTGCTTCGTTGAGGCTGGTTTACGAGACCAAGTTGGACTGCTTAGCGCTTTCGTTGATGATAACCCACTTTAGTGCTACGATTGCAACTTGGTTCCCAAGTAACTCGAAACTAGATGGGTCTCGAAACGAAGTTGCATTGTCTAAGCCTTTAAATCGATCAAGCCGAAGGCATAGCCTCCCAACTTAACGCCACAACATTGACGTTTCGAACGTTTCATCCCACCCCAAAATGCAACATGTTAGCACTATCATCTCTATTCGACTTCAGACAACGTAGCAGCTTCTAAGCTGTGACTTCAAATATTCGATCAGAATGACAGAATGTACCTTTGTGGACTTTAAATCTCAATCGTCCACGTGTTCGGTGAACTATGCGTAAGACCCGGCCGGTTGTAGCAGCGTCGACGCGTCATATGTCATCCCGGGCCCCCTTTGTTATGTTCCATAGATCCAGGTAAAAGTACGTAGGTAGCAAATTGTTAAAGGTGAAATTCGATAAGGTGCAACGCACATATATAGATACAAGAATTAACAAGAGCTAGTTCGCGCGAGCCCGTGCAAGAACATATTCCCAACGAAGGTTCGCACACTACATATAGATACAAGACTAAGTCCAAGTACTCGATCTAAAGTCAAACAAGCTTATAGCAGAGACAAAAAAAAAAAATAATGACAGCAAAAGTTAACTAACGCACCATGTCGCGGAAAAGAAAAGGAATAATTACATTTCCTTCAGAGATAAATGCCTCGCAAGTATAATCCCTATCTTCTATCGTATACTAGCACGATAAATATTTCCCTCCTTAAATCCAAAATTCAGCTCATGTAGCATTATAAGTAGGGCTTGGTGGCCATGGTGGCGACGTCGTCCCCCATGGGCTATCTATAGTCGTCGGGATCAGGTTCTTGTTTGGATCGCAAAGAACCCTCTCGGCTGATTGGTCGATTGGCTGCCTAACAGGCTCTAACGTAATCTTTAGTCCAGTATTGTCCTCGGGGTAAAATACACCCCAGATTCTATCCGACCACAGGGCTGTTCTATCCCTATTATAATACGAAGAGCAGCATGTAGCCAGCGTTACCGGACCGTTAGGGTCATCAGACACCCTTCGCGGAGCGGAGGCGGGGGATGATCGCCTAAACACAAGTCCTGCTCTACGGATCTCTTCCTCTATCCATGTGTGATTATTTCGCGGGGAGTTTGGCCGGGGGTCACAGATGTTGATGCTCGCATGCTCCCCGGTGCAAGAAACTTGTCTACATCCTCTTTGATCGAGGGTATACTCTCGTATTTTTTTTTTCAAGAAGTAACGCATCCTGATCTAGTGTCAATTTGTCCCACCACGTCAAAAGTTCCGTAATGTTAGCACCACCTTCGCGGGCGGCTTCATCTTGGTAAAAGCAATTGTAACTGTATCCTGAGTACTCCACCTGGAGTGCTCTGCATGATCTGGGTTTGCGATTGCCCCTAGCATTCTAACACAAAGTTTATATTAGTCTTAAATCTTAAATCACAAGTTTACAGACTCGTTGTAGAATTGGGGGTAGAAAAGGGAGATCCTGAATCCATACCAGCTTAGAGTTTCCTTCAACATCCGAAGTTAAAGGGTTTGGGATCACAGACCCGAAGGTGGAAAGTAGGGCTAGGATGGCAATAAAGCGGTAGAGCATCTTGTAGATAAGGGGACCTTAGAGATATAGTAGAGTTGTCTCGCGTAGTAGAGCGAAGAGCTTTAGTTGGCGAATATCTTCACAGCTCGGCAGGTTATAGGTTTATGAGTGGTAAGCTGGTCTGGCTACAAAGAGACCATGACGAGCCGGCCATGAAGAATGAAAGTGGATGTGGTATAAGGAAAAGGCTGAACGAGATGTCCTTTATAGGTGGATTAATCTGCGTAGATGCTACAGTATGCTCGATCATTGTGTATAATAGTAATCTACCTAGGCACGAGACTATTATCTACCTACTGGGAACTTACCTGAATTCAGTCTATATTTTAGAAGAATCTCATGCGCATAGTCAATAGCGAGTTACCCTCGGCCAGCGCGTGCGCGTCCTGTTTGTATGTTACTACTACAGTCATGAAGCAATTCATAAAACAAGTTACCGTTGCGTGTGTTGGGAATTCTAAAACCCAAGTTAACTTGCTCCGGCACCATCAAGCTGTGTCAGCGAGAAAATATGATTCCAGAGACAAGTCTTGTCGAATTTGCATGGGCCAACCTTAGAAGGAGACCGTAAATAACCTATAACAAGTCTGAACGAGCATATATGCATATATTCCACCTGTTAGTTTGAATTGATATCTACAATTACACAATATTATGGTCACGAAATTGCGACAATACAACGTTGCTACGTCTAAAGAATCGACTTCGTTTGGGGCCTAAACCAACGAGGCCAGCTCAGACGTCAACCCACAACCATGGATAGTAGGCGTCAATTTCTGCTACATGATAAACCTGATATATCTGTCTTGTAAAGTAGTTTCCATAAGTGGATACCTAGTCGCCTCGTGCTGCTAATTGCTTTAGATTAGAAGGGGGTGTAGTATTTCACCTGTTAACTGTTAGCTTCTTATTTCTACCTATGCCTGGATCCCACAGTTGTGTTGGGCGTTGGCGTTGCCCACTTCGCTAAGCGTCACAGAGGCCCGAAATCACAGGTCACAAACCACTTTGGCGCTACAATTGGCGCGACCTCCAACTCCGTGCAGCTCCATCCTAGAAGTCCACGTCAACAACAATCATGTCAACCTCACAGGAACTGGTGTCCCGACAACCTCCCGCGGTACCGGCTCCGAAAGGAGGGAAGATTACGGAGGAAGAAATTCGAGATGCTTTCTCTGGCCCTTATTGGAATTTTCGGCATTATCAAAGCTTTTACATGGTTCTGCACTGGCTGAAGGTACGAGCAATCGATTTGTTGAGGAAGGGGAAGCTTCATCTGATTAGATGCATAATACTCCGGTAGGATGAGTGTGACAATGCCATGAAACTTATCCAGGATAAAGAGGATATGAGACTATATTCCTTCAAGGGTTCAACTTACAGAAGGCAACCACCCCGGACAAAGGGAGCAATATTCGATTTCATGTGCGAGGGGATAAAAGAGAACAAGATATACGAGGAACATAAAGCTACGAATATCATGCTTGATATGCTCCTGGCGACAAATAAGAACTACAGGCGCGATGAAGACGAAGGGGACAAGACTAAGAATTGGCTCGTCGGATGCTGCACGAATGCCCGCCTGATTGCCTGGGGATCTCGGGAAATTCGGAGGGTTCGCAAGTCGAAAGGTAGCAGGAAGGTTGCCGAAAAGGCAAAAGGGCAGCACGCTGGAACCACAAATCCAGACCAGGGTGGCTCTACGCCTGCGCGCCAGCCTAGAGTCTCCACTATTCACGATGTGTTAAATTTAAACGACCTTGACGAATTTGATGAGTGAAAGCTCAAGGTAACATCCCATTGTATTAGCCAACGGTCCAAAACGTGGATTTTAGTAGGTGAGGGATCAACCCAATTGGCCAAACACCGCGGTACCGTGTGCAGATGTATTTTATTTCACTGAATGACCATGGCAGATTAGACCACAAGCATCTCGCCTGAAGCATCTAAGCTCTTCACGGCGCGCGTTCGTGTAGATTTGTCTCTAGTTATAATTTTAACAAAGAAACGTAAAGGTTCGGAATCCATCTTTAAAATGCCATGAACTATGAATCGAAAGCCCATTTCGAGATCGCGTTGGAGCGTTAAGGTGATATGGATCTTGAATTGACCCGAAGCCGGATTCGAATGATTATATAAAGCACGGACTTTTCCCGATTCTTGGATATGTGAATCTTCAAATCTTGCCTCAGCACATATAAAGCCGGGAATTCTAGGGCATGGCATAATTGCTATCTATAGCTGTTACACAATCTGGAAAAAAGGCCCAGCCACGAGATTGAGCTACTAGTGCTAACATCAAATTATGTGTCAACAGCATCACCCAAGCGAATATTTAGCCTCACAATCGCGCAATGGTGTCCTCGCTATCGAATATGACGATACCTTAAACCCCAGCACCCTTGCCGATCAAGCGCCAGTCCGGAGAATCTAGCTTTACTAGCGTAGCACCCCTCGGGCCCTCTCCCCCATATTGTGGGCGTGCGCCTAGTAGCCACTACTTAGCCAAGCTGCCCTGCGAGCCCAGATGTTCAACATAATCAGATCACTAACACCTAGCATATTATCGCCCTACCTATTAACGAATCGTCAAGTATACTCCACCTACATAGTATATAACCTGGTTTCCTGGCTACATTGCATTGGTCTCTGATCTGCTGATATTACAGGACCCATGGGCTCATGGTCTGGATCCCGAGTATGGACATTGCTGACTAGTCTCGTCACTCATAATCATTTCTCAAGGCATACATTCACAATATGTACACCCCGCTGTAGCCTTGAGATCCCATGGTAACGCTATAGCCTCCCAGATTGTCGTTAGGTAGGTTTCGAGACTGATGTCGATTCTTGAGACTCTCAATCTGATAATGCGTTGTGTTACACCAGGATCGTCGATATCTGTACTGTATTTGGTTAGCCTGATATGGTGGTGTCTTGGCTTGCCTTTGCCTATTTCAGCAGCCAGCCACACAGGGCTCCTAATGCTGGACGCGTCAATGTATTAATTGATCCACCAGAACAAAATAAGATGGGAGTCGAACGGGGCCAAGCTGAAAATTCGAACTTAAGACAGGACCGATCAAGATCTCAATGACCATTCAAGACTACAATGGCTACCATGGAAGACCAACCGATGCCGCCGAAGATATCGAGACCACGTTTTACAGGTGGGCATTTGAACACGAAGCTCCTTGAAGCTGCCTTTGATGTTCAATATTACCGAGAACGAACGGGATCGTGGAAACATATCAAGATGGGTCCTGCCCTCAGTGTCCTGAGGGTGGTGGCCCTTATTATACTACTCCGTTTTACATTCGTTATTAACCTTACTACGCTGGGATTTAGGAGAATCTAGAACCCGTGCTAGTCACTTTCCTGACCAAGCTGGACCCCGACGTAAAGCTCTTTAGATACCAGAGCGACTCCCTGCTGGACGATATTTATCGCGAACTCGTAGACAGAATTCAAAAGAAGAACACAGGCACAGGATATTACGTATATATTACCCCGTCATTACGGATATGTTACGGTCCACTGAAGAAGAACACAGGTGGATTTTTATGTGGCTTGCGCCTGCGATCCTGAAGAACATAGCAAGAAGAGGCGGGACTTCCCACCTCCGCGACTTGAGTACGCTGCAGGTGTAGCTGGTCCAAGTAAAAGCCCTTCAAAAGGGCCCACATTCGAAAGTAGAAGGGCTGTGTTGACGATACATGACTGTAAGTTTGGCCCGTCATTGATCCGATTGATTTGTGCACTAAACCCCACCGAGTGATCCACGCAACTGTAGAGCCAGATCACGACACCGAAAATGCCACTCACCCCAACAATCCATAGTACCACCCAGATCAAATCTTGATCTCGTATAAAGGCTCCCTTATTAACCTAAGCGCTCGGGGGGCGCAAGCTACCGCATCCCAGGTGCCCTAAATATCCGCTCCTGTGTGATTTGTTGTGTAGACCAGTAATTTCTAGTATATTGCGAAACCGTAATTTATATATGGACTCTGTATGAGAGCTCGAGAGTAGAGTTACTCTAATCGCAGATGTCTGCTCCTACTTCGCACCTCCCAATATATTATAATTACCACCAACTCTAATGAAAATACGCAGTTTCTAATCCTCTATATAATACTCCCCGTCCTGCTTCGACGAAAATTATGAGAAGGCAGGTACCTCAGGAGCAACCCGAAACACCACTTAACAAGCCTTTGCAGCTGTTCCTCAGAGAACCTTCCCTTTATCCTCCTATAAGTTCCTAATACCCTCCATTAATCAAGCTGACCAACATCAAGAACTCCAGTCGCTATCCCGATCCCCACCCAAATGGCTTCATCTGATCAATTAATTGGAAGGTGCCTAAATCAAGCGATAGGGACTTGCTCAAATTGCTGACAGATGTTTCCATATTGACGAAAAGGGCTATACTGTGCAGCACCCTCACCTAGCTGTCCGAGGGGTGCGGTGGCCTCGTATCTGCGCCCGAATAGCGGTATGTATATACACCGATATTGATATAACGGGGTCCGATTCCCAAGGCCAGACAGCGACCTTTAATTCAAGCTTTCAAGCCGAGCCGTCGAAGTTTAAACGAACAGCCTCTAGTTTAGGCGCCTTTTTATTTATTTTTTATTTATTTTTACCCTTTTTTCTTGGTTACGTAGGTTTATTCCGGCATTTTTGGTGAGCCTCTACTTCGGATGCCGCAGTACGGTACCAGTACCAGGGGTGTCGACCCGCTAGGTTACATCGAGCCAAGCTAAGCCCACAACGCCGCGTAACAAGTGCAGCTTGAAAGGTCGACGGGGTAGAAAGTGGTCACTAATACGGCCGCCGTCATGATAGGATTTAGACAAAAGTCTCCAGTACTTTACTCGAAAATGGAAGTCGTCTACTCCTGAAACAGGGGCACTTGAAGTAGTTGTTTCGAGATCGAAAAATCATCATGGCTATGGAATTTACTGCCAATTATGCTCGTATGCGTATGCTAAGAATATTCCAAGACTCCAGAATGACCAAGTACTCTTGTCGCCGGTGTCTGTCATCATGCACATGTGCTTACCCTTTGCAAAAGGGGTTTAAAACTATATAATCTGACCCGAGCAATTGATCTGCCCATGCTTCCATCAAGATATGTCCGACGTCGCTAGCCGCTAGCCATCCTCTCTTATCCGTTTAGGTTTCCCTAGTGGAGATATAACCACGACATACATACGCAAGCACAAGTACAAGTTAATATTCGGTACCGAGATCTAAAACATACCGCGTACCTGGTTTTAACTTCGCCGTTAATAGTAGCCTACTAAATTAGTTTAGGTTTTTGGTGACGTCTGTCACGCGAACATATAAAATATACTCTCCGACGGCTCCAACCGGCTGTCCAAGACGTCGATATTTACATCGGAGAGGGAAAGCGAGCTCAATAATTCCCACTATTTCTTTAACGAGTCCAAACAACCGCTAGGATCCTTCGTCAAGTATCAACCTAGCTTTCGTAGGCAGCCGAAACCCGCTGGCAAGGGCAGCCGACTTTACCAATGCTTTGCCCCCGGGCTAGTATCCCGCGACGTCAAACTGTTCTTATCATCTTAAATATTTTTGTTTTATTCACATTCATTTATCATATATCCCACCAAAGCTTTCTCCCCATATCATTATTACCATCGAGCCCCGATGCTCCTCCAAGATCGCCGCTACAGCACTTTTACGAAGAACCCGAGAAGCCGGGCTCACCGCCGAAGGATATACAATCCCGCCTCCTCTCCCTCGCAAAAAAACTATCCACAACAGTATTTCCAAAACATATCTACCAAACCTGGAAAACCGCTTCGCTACCGAAGGTTGCTTCCGATCGTCAGCAGTCATGGATCGTAAATAATCCGTCCCACGAATATACTTTCCTGACAGACGAGGCGGCATTGCAATATGTAACCGAAAATTTCAATACTACCGATCCGTATATCGTCCATTTATATGAAAAGCTTCCTCAAAGAATCCTAGCGGCAGACCTATTACGCTATCTTATTGCGTATAAATCCGGCGGATTATACGTCGATATAGATACTATATGCAATAAACCGATCGACTGGTGGATATCAAGCTCTATAGCCAGCCAACCAGATATTAGAATGGAGGATATTAACTTGGTCGTCGGGATGGAACTGGACGTTTTAGATACTAACAGATATCCAGACGAGTGGGTCGCCAAGAATAAATTCTCAGGACGAATACAATTTCTACAATGGAGCGTGTATGCAAAGCCTGGCCACGAAGTCTTACGAAGAATGATATCTTCTATTCAGGAAATCATACGGAAAGACATCTCTAATACAATATGGAGAAAAAAGGAAGTTTCATCACTAAGGTACAATGAAATGAAGATTTTGGATACAACGGGGCCATTTCGATGGACGAAGGTTATTATGGAATATATTAACCAAATTGAAGGAAGAGAAGTCGGACTTCTTGAGTACAGTGGAATGAAAGAAGCCAGGAAAATCGGAGACGTATTGTTCTTACCCGTGAACAGGTGGAGCCCAGGAGTGCTACATAGTGATGCGGGGAGTGTTGAAACCAGCTTCCTCGTTCATTATTATGGGGGCACTTGGAAAGGAAATTTGCCGTCATAGATCCCCTAGCGGGACCGGAGTCGCCCATAAACTGCTCTCGCCTAGGCCTTAGTCATCTTTTCGGCCGTTTCATGTAAATAGTTCTAAATGAATCTCAGCAATATCGTGGACTTTGTGACCCCTCCCCTAAAAGTTCAGTGTCGACCACCCCTATATCTTGCTGTAAATCTCGTAGAATGCAATCAGGACCCCAAACAGCTTACTCTCTTGTACCATTCTTTAAGCATCTCCCAATGCCGACCGCATCCTTTCAACGATGCCTTCCAATCTAGCCACATTGAGCTTTTGCGCCTGCCAAATTTTAAAGTAACCAAACTTTTGGTATTGGTCATCGGCAGCGTCCATTTTAGCCTTGAATGCGCATTCTATATCGTAAGCCCGCACTACGTTCGCGATGGCATTGTAGTAATCCGACTTCTCTTTCGTCATGGTGTTTGGGCCGGCAGTGTGAGTCCCTAGTCCGGTTCCGACAGGTGGGCATAAAGGCTCACCAGGGTTTTGTGGGAGGTTTGGTTTCGACGAGGTTGTTGTGATATTAGAGAGGGGTTGACCGTCGATAGGAACACGAGGGGTTGAAGCAGGCGTTAGCTTAGCAGAGTGTATCCCTTTATTTGTTTCCGAGGGCCAATACGACGGTGGTGGCATAAGAGAATGGCTCGAGTCCAGTGAGGTCGTTTGTCTATAATGCGTAGGACGTACGACACGAATGAGGGACGGATCTGGCTCTTTTTCGGGTTCATCGCTAATAACGTCTTGACCTTGGGGCTTGCCTCTGACGGCGACCTTGAAGACATGTGCCATAGAAGCCGGTGGCTGACCAGATTCCCTGGAAATCGTGACCTCCCCGTGTGGACGAGTAAAATCGATAGCGTGTAATCCTGGGAGAGGAGTAGCGGTCGGGCAGCCTGGAAGGGGTGGGGTGAAGCTTGGCCTTTGTGATCCCTTCCGTGAAAGCTTAACAAAGCCAACTGGATCCGAGATCCCAGCTGCCCTGTCGTCTGAGGACGAGGACGCGCCATAGGCGGAAAGATCTCGGTGAGAGGATGGATACATTGTACTTGTACTAGTAGAACATTCGACCCTTGTGGAGCTCAATAGAGGGCGGTATAGACGCGTTGAGACAAATAATGTCTAAGAACGACTGAAGAGGATGTAGACGAAGGAAAGTGATCCTATATGGCGATGCTCGTTGGGCGTGAATGGCCGTTAGGAACCAAGTGTATAGTATTAATGAAGTCGAGGAGGAGTTCCCAAGGTTAACCGTCCCAATTCATACCCCGAAATTGACGAGGGAAACTCGAGGCCCACACACGCACTTCGGAAGCGTCAAACAGTTTTCCCTCACCAACTAAGCGGCCAGCACAAGGGCCAGTTCTGTACAAATTTATATCAGCAAAAATAAAATCTTTGATATAACCGTGTTTTGCTTCATTGAGGCCGGTTTACGGGACCAATATAACCCTGCATGAGAGTTCCGCTGATAAAATGCGTCTTCCAAGATTCATTGACCGAATACAACGATACAGCGTTCCAGACAGGCTTCATGAGCCATGATTGTTTTTGCTCCCCATAGCCTCCTCAAAGTGTGTTGCGTGCAAAATCCAACAATTTCCTAGTTCATTCTGTGTAACATCCTATTTGGGAAGAGCTGGAACAACGTCTAGTCTTCGATCTAGTTTTCAAGCTCAGGCCGCCCAGGGCTGGTTCTCCTCCGCATAACATCCTTTAATCACCAGGAAGCTTTTTTTACCCCCTTCAATGTGACGATTAATCTCAAACCGCAAATCTACTTCGTTGCTAGAGCAGCACGATCGTGTTAACAGCTTTAGTAGCAATTAACTTTCTGAAAGATTATATTGTATGAGCGAACCATGAATGTATTGGAATAATATACGTTGACTTCGGAGACATGCCTAGATAGCCGGTAAGGTTGTTGAATGGCACATTCTACTTCTCTAGCTTGTCGTCTGTAACATATAATTGAACTTGAATATATAGCACTGTGATAACCCAAGGCTTTAAGCACATAGATGTATGCCTTGTTGACACGAACTTCGCAGGTGAGTGGCTTTCAAACTATAACCTTATAGAGCCTATTTATATTTCTGGGCTATAGCTCCTAGTAAGTTCCTAGAAGCCAATCTCTTACTAGCTGCCCCCTAGCTAATATGGTAGCTAGGAAGTAACTTATAATCCGGAGCATACGCTTGTAATCTAACGGCCCTCGACAAAACACTAGCCAAGGATAAACCCCCTGTGCTGAGCACTGCGTCGACGTTGCCAAAGCTGCCTCTCCAAATCCAACACCCCGCAACACACTCCCCTTCTCCTCCTGCACACACCCCATATTTTTCCTCGTAGACCCACAAATCTCCATTTAAAAATTTTATTCTTCCTACCCGTTGCAAAAATCTCCACCTCAACGTCAACCTCGCTTTATCACGAAATCACTTTCATCATCATCTTCTCACAATCAAATTCATCATCTTCTCTCGCATCAACGACCCTTTAACTCGTTGACTACATTAGCTCAGCTCCTGCAAGCCCTTTGTGACTCCCCCCCCCCCGATACACAAACGCGTCTTCAAACCTCCTTTCTCCCCTTCTTATCACTCAACAACCCTTATTTCCTCTCATCCATTGATCCTTCCTATATTCTAGAATGGATCTATCTCTAGCAAGTCGTGAAGCTCCAAGGCGTTCAGGAGCACAGGGCTCGAGGGCCGGCTCTGTTCACAGTAGCGGATCATCCACTGCTTCGTTCAGAACTGCCAAATCACACCAATCTCGTCAGGAGAGAGACTCGAGTGCTTCTACCAGGCCTAGGTCAAGCACAGGTTCTCGAAGCAACTCAGTTGCTCCCACCAAGGCTAGGTCAACTACGGACTCTCGTAACGACCTAGCTACCTCCGACAGAGGTAGGTCGACCACGCGCTCGCGTAATGATCCATCTGTTTCTGGTAGAGCTAGGTCAGCGACACACTCCCGCAGTGACCCACCTTCCTCTAGCAGAGCTAGGTCAACTACTGGCGCCCGTGACGATCCACCTACTCGTGGTAGAAGTAGCTCAAGAGCGAGTTTACGTAGCCGTTCAGTTGCTCCTAGTATCACAAACTCCAAGGCTAGATCTCGCGCTAACAGCGCTGAGTCCTCGGGTAAGCTTACCTACAAACCATCCCCATTTCGTCTTTATACGCAGATGCTAACCTCCTATTAGTCTCCGGTCGATCTAGGTCTGATGAAGTGCCGGAATCGCAAGGTTATCGGTTGAAGACTACAGAGATCTTTGAAGCGTTCAGAATGCTGCCAAAATCTCTCCAAAAGATTGAGATGGAGAAGAAAAAAGGTCTGTGGAATAAACCCAGTCTTTCCACTGCAATGGTAAAGGCAACTGCAAAGGCCAAGAACGAGGCAAGAAAGCGTTTGGCGCCAGACTTCGATGACGAGCCATCTCGTTCCCAAGATGCAAACGCATCCAATGAGCCTGGTCCGCGAGCGTTCTTCGAGGATGAATATATGATGCTTGGAGGGAAATGGGTACCTCGAATTGACCTACGAAGCCCTGTCGTGATTGATCCGAAGGCACCAAAAATTCACCCTCAACCCCTCAAATACCTCCTCCTGCGAGAACTTGCAGAATTATACCACAAGCTCACTGCAGAAGAGGTAGCTAGGGAAATTTACAACAAAGGAGGCAATGTCACGGATCGCATGCGTGGGATATTCGAAAAAGAAAAGGCGGATAAGGAAAATCCGAAAATTGTTCCTGGACCGACTGACCCCATTCCATTTGTACCGAATCCACAAGGCATTGCCCTATCTCTGGCCGCAATCCCACAACCCCCCTTTAAATTTCTCAACCTCATTAAAGCAGCCGCTCCAGAATATCTTCCCCCCTCAGCAGCTACCCGTCCATACGACTGGATTCCAAATCCAGTGGACAAACTCAGCAACAAAGAGACTCTCCCAGCTCTTTTTTGGAGCGCTAGCAAAAAGGAAGCGGTATCCGTCGTCTTCTACCTTTTTCCCACACCACGAAACATCGATTACCCAGTTTCTGTTGGAATCATCGACGACAAGAATGTTCCAAACATTACTGTTAATCCCGTCAAGTTCATGAGTCAATCCTTATTGACGGTCTACTGGTCTGGTTATATTGACTTCTCCAGGCCCATGATCGTCCCGAACTCTGCAATTTATAGCAGCTCCAGCCCAGCTAATGCGAACGCGAAGGAATTCTGGGATATGTGGAAGTGTCTCTTCAAGAAACCTTCTTTCGGTGGTCACCAATACGGGTAAATCACACCCCCATCATCTCCACCTTCGGGCAGCCAAGTTAACTAACAGTATTATAGAATGACAAAAGAGACTCGTGGATTTGAAAATCCAGTCCGACTTCGCCAAATTTTCGAAAGCATGCAGCATTCTCCGGGTAAATACACAGCCCAGATGGCCCTCGAGAAACCACCTCTCCGCCTCAAGCAAACACTCGGCGGTTGTGCGGACGACTCCGATTCAGAGGGTACAATCATGGGCTGCGATTCAGAATCCGAAGTTGCCAGCGACGACGACGATGACTCTAAAACCATCACTGCGGGTAGAGATCAAGACGATGAGTTCACCCCTTCGAGTGATTCGTCCATTCTTTTCACCGATTCAAGTTCAAGCGAAAGTGCAGAACCTATTGAAGCCGAACCTATCGTCAAACACTGGCTGGAGACAATATTCGACCGACCGCCGACAATTACATTAGACCCTAATGTTAAGATCACAAACCCTGAATCCCCAGTGGCAGAGGCAGGTCTCAAACGCGTTCATGGACCGCTCAAAGAAGTACAGGTCAAAGAAGAGGGAATCAACCTCAAAGGTCGTATATTTGACAACCCAGCAGATTATCAAGATGTGGAAACTGGTTTCGATACCGTCAATGATCCCGCCAATGATCCAAAACCGGAAGAACTCAATAGCTTTGAGAGAGGAATCCTAAGGCTTTTAAGCCAGGTCATAGGGCCAGACGGCAAAACCCACGAAGCTTCTACGGCTCATATTCTCTACAGATATAACTTTCCAGGAATTAAGGATACCAAATCCTTTCTCAGAAGTTACATAAAGAAATGTATAGAAGAGGCACAAGAGGCTGAGATCAGAGAGAAGGGATACACCGAACTTCCGGACGGGCCCTACATGTGGGATGACAAGATCCACGAACGTCGAATGGGTCGAGAAGTTGTGACTAAGGATGTGCTCAAAGCTTTCAAAAAGGCTTTCGGAATCCCACCATATCCTGACAGAACCATTCGACGAAGCCATAAAATGATCAACCAAGCTCAGAAGAACGGGCGCAAGATAATACCAGTCCCGTGGGTTCCGAGAGAAGTATTGGATATCGTCGACAAGGACAATCGTGGGGAAATCAAGGCTGGCAGTCCGTCTAATACCTTATCTTGTAAATGTGGAAGGGATTAAAGCTAATCGTAACCCTCGTCTTAGGTTTTTCGGCCACAGGAAGCCAAAGTGGTTCCTTTTCCGGTGAGGAAGCCACAAGAACTAGTCTTGAGAAGGCCCAAGATGAGGAACGTCTTGCAAAGGACCCGAACCTACAAACAAATGCAAAGGCAGGACAAGTTTCAGAGAATACCAAAGCACAGAAGCACACCCAGGACACCGCTTCAAAATGTGAAGAACTTGAATATGTTTTCAAGGAACCTAGCCGGCGCCCAGCAACAACCAAACGTTCTGTCAAGTCGGTTGGAAGTCCACCACCGCTTCCACCTCGTCCATCATACTTAATGGAGATGATTCGCAAGAAGCATCTACCACAGACAGAATCAGAGACGGCAGCGGAGATCCCAATGGAAGGAGAACCCATTATTGAGAAAACTGCCATACAACGGGACATTGAATTCAAAAAGGTGGAGAAAGAAGAGGAGGAAGAGGCGAGACAAGACTTCCTTTCAGGGCTAAATGAATACCCACGGAAGCAAAGAAAGGGTTTTGAGATACTCTCTGACGCCGAATTAGATGAGGTTTCAGCGGAGGAACCAGATAGTGAGTCAAACGATAACACCCAAGAGAATGCATTCGGTTGGGCAGTTTGCGCAGAGGATGCTGACGCATCCTGGTTGATAGCTCGTGCCGATGAATCTGAATATGGAAAGCGAAAGCTGCTCGGAGAGCTTAACGAAACTGAAGTACAAGCGTTCCTTCACCGGAAGGGCGTCGGTTCCACCACGCCTGGCAATCTTGAGTCATCGATCAAACCAAAATTATTTTCGACGAACTATCTCACCCCCGATAGCAATGTTTCCGCCCCAAACGATGAATGTGTTTCCGAGGGCTCAGATGAAGACGAGGCAACAGAGCTCACAGAAGCACCAAATATGAACCCTAAGTCTCTATTCTTTATTGAGTGCAACGCCTCGGATGAAGAAAACTCTGACCCGCTTGCTACTGAAGATGAACATCTCCCAAAGTCCGCATTTTTTATCGAATGCAATGCAAATTATGGTTCTGATGGCGAAGGAACTCAGAAGCCAGCTGCCACGGAGGATGAACAACTCCCGAAAGCTCCATTGTTGATGGAATCTAGCTCAGACGACGATTCTGAAGAAGAAGAAGAGAACCTGGAGTCTCTCGCAACGGAAGACGGCTCGCTCCCCAAGTCTACATTCTTTATCGAATGCAACGCGAATGACGAGTCCGACGACGACGAGGAAGATATGAGAGTAACAAAGGATGAACAGCTTCTGAAATCCTCATTGTTCATCGAGTGCAATGCGAGTGACGAAAAAGGTGACGGAGAAGATGTCAAGTTGACCGAAGATGAACAGATTTTGAAGTCTTCCTTGTTCATCGAGTGCAATGCCAACGATGACTGCGAGGGCGAAGAGGCCCAAGAATCAACAAAGGATGACAAGATCACTAAGTCCTCCTTGTTCATCGAATGCAATGCGAGTAATGAGATCGATCACCCCCCCGAATCTACTAGCACAGTTGCTCTACCCCCAGCACCGCCACCTAACGACAGACCTTCCAAACCTCCTCCACAGGATACCCAAAGATCTAAACGTGTCCCTTCCGATGTATCATGGGGATCTAGAGATTCCCGCATGATTACACGCGCTGAGCTCCGTGCGCTCCGAAAAGATCATACACGCCAAATTGACTTTGGTTACCACGAGACTGAACGCAGTGCTCCTGTCGGGAGGTTGGAAGCTTTCAAACAAAGACTATTTGACACCCATGACCTCCAGCCACATACGGAGATACAACGGCTCATCAGGACACCGGGTAAAATCCGCATTCCCGATGTGTTCCAAGTAGATCAGGCGCCCGCCTCACGAGGTCCTGCAGGGGAAGCCCTTCGAAATAAAAAATCCAATCCACCGGCTGCCACGCAAGAACAATTCCGTCCTGCTCAACGTTTTGACTCTGCAATGCCTGTCGCCCACGAGTCGGAAACCTCGGCGGCGACTTTCACATCACGCCCGATTGGACAGCATCCCGTTGTCAAAAAGACTGTGGGTGAATCCGATTGGTCTTATCAAATGAGACAGGAGGGATTGAGACGCCGTTTTGAGTCTGGAAGGCGTCGCCCTCGAGATCCCTTCTAACATCCATCACACTACGAGCTTTCCTCTACCCAAGGATGCACTCTTCCTAGGAAAGCTTAACCATCTCATCTTCATGACGTTTGCTTTTCCGTTCACATCGATATAGCGAAACAACTGTCTAGCTTGTATCGTCTGTCACCCCGCGATATCTTTATGTTTTCAATCCTTTTATCTTGTTTCCGTTGTTTACAGAGAGCTATTGAGCTACACTGACCACTGAATTTGTGGCGATTTTCTCTTGTAAAGCGCAATCTATAACCCCTCTCCCTCAATTTTCAAATGCACGCTTCCCCCCGAATACATGTATGCCCTTATCTTCGTGCTCACATGTACCCTGATTTTCATACGAATTACTTCGTCCATGAAATCCTCAGACGACTTGTATTAGAGCAAAGGCGACTATGCCTACTATTGAATTAATTGAATCTGGGTTACATTAACTGTCGTTGTTCCAATATGTCCCGAGAGCTATTCCGTAGGCGTCGACACGCGTCATATCTAACCAACATTCATCGAATCTGTAACAGTTCAGCCACAGCTCTCATTTGCCAGTAAGTAACAATCGTGTGGCCGCCTAGTATATGCTAGTTCGCGATTTGCCATCTAACAGTGCCGCATTCGACTCTCAACTCCACCAAACCCCGTGAACGTCAATCATCAACCTCATCACCACTCCCCAACCAACACACTTCCGACACAATATCCAACAAACCACTTACACTTCCACATCCGGCTGATCGCGCATACCTCTGTTATCTGTGCCCTATTCCGGCGGGAAGAATTCCACCGTCTTTGTCGATGTATGCTTTATTTCCGAGGGTGCCTAGTTGCGAATGTTGCCTTCGTCTCAAGATGCTCCCCTCGTGCCTTGTGCCTTACAACAGAACTCGTTTATAAACGGCACCCGCCGAAACATAACTATCCTGACACCATTTGTTCGCTACGAAATTGAAACGTCAATGGTGAATCATGGTTCCCGTCCAAACTAGCCTAACATTCCCAATGGAATGGTTTTGGCGAATTCGGCCAAATCCACTAGTTGGGACCAACTGTCTTGCCGTCTAACAGCTCTCCAACAACATTGTTTCTATAGTGTATCATCAATTTAGAATTCCACAGCCATCGGTCCTGTTCAACACACTTTTGCACCATGTTCAAATTTAAACTGTTGAGAGGTGCACAAGCCCCCTCAAAAAACTTGACGGTTAACGGGCGAAACCAAGCAGAAACACACGGGCGCGTGGATGCACAATGACATTTTCGTTCAGGATCTCACAGAGAGGAAAAGAAACGTCAAGCACGCTCCCCCGCCGTCATGAATCGCGCACACACCACTCTTTACCGAAGCCTTTTCTTCTCAAATTTTGGCATTCCTCGTGCCGGCTAAAAGAGGATGCTTGTTTCTTGCTTCTTCGTCATTTTTGGAGGGGCGCTCCACAATTCTTTTCTGATTCGGAAAACCTAACAAATTCGGTTTGTTCCTTCCTTCGCTCATGCCTTCGCTAACCTTTCTTTGGAACCGGGGGGGTTCAGGGCATGTTGATCACCCAATGGATTCATCTACCCCGCCTCGATCCAGAGGACTTGAGATCCGCGGGACGGATATTGACGTCCGGATCGTGTAGCCATCGAAGTCTAGTGATAACGCATGGATCAACTTGAATATTATTTTTAGTCATGAGAGGCCCGAAGAAATTAGACCTCACAGAAAAAAACAAATTGCAGAGCCATATCTCCAAGTCTACAGCGCGAGTCGGGGCACCTATAGCGCTAACTGAAAGAGTATCTACAAATCAAGTCCAAGATCTTGAGCGTATCGGATGCATCGACTATCTCATGCATGATGTAGTTCATGCAAGCATCGTTGATGAGATGAACATTTAGGGTAGACGCTAGAGACCATTCGAGAAGTCGACTCCGCGCACCGTGCGTCGGTGAAGTTCGGTCGATTGGCAACCCCTCACTTGATGAATCCAAAACAATCTAAGGGCCCTCTTGATCGTGGGATTAGTCGCGATTTTGGTGGTGTAACCCGATGGTAACTAAAAAACTTTACGTACACTTTCCTCGCCGGTATCGATATCTGTCTCATAGATTAGGGACATTTGATTGATGCTCGACTTTAGCCGATAAAGAATTCAGAGAGCCCTTTCTCTGTAGAGCCATTTTTCTTCTTCCGTTCCCTTTCTTGCAAGGGCTTTCTGCGGGTGCACTTATCCCCGCGCGAAATGGTTCAACAACATGCCGTGTTAAGATGCAAAATCCCCCAACCTTCATTGGATCGGAAAGATCACAAACAAAAGTCTGGTAGCGCTTCAAATATCGGCGTCCAAGCGTTTTTGTGTGTGTGGGCACGCAGGCAGAAACGGGCCTAAATACTTCCCTCTTCTTACCCGCCTCAATTTAAGCCTCCGTCGTCATCGATTATTCGATCGTTTCAGCCTTCAAGCATCCAATACCATAATGACCGAACATTTCCATAGATTATTCCTTTGCCCACCCGCACCCGTCTCCTGTGTAACCAGCCACCTCCATAACAAACCTTATCAGGATTGAAGCCCTGAACCCCTCCAAAACACAGACAATTGATCACGAACCAAACGGGACTCTTCCTTACAACCGCATGACATACACAAGCACCTTATACCCCCGTTAGGCGGGTACGTACCGATCATGTAATTGATTAATCATATCCCCGTAGATTACACAAGCTCTCAAATCCTCTCTTTGTCATATTCTCCTGCCTTGTAAATTAGCTCTTCTTAAGCCATCTAAGCGTATCCTGATCCCTAGACTTCCCCAGACCCCATAGATGAAACTATTTGTACATATCGATCTATGCAAGAATGAGGGATAGCTAGAGCCATTTTTTTGTCAGCTCGGGAGGATACTCCCGCCCTTACTGGAACGCTCGCGCATCCGTATTGATACATCCATCTACACTTGTTATGATGGATTCGATACCTGCCAGCAAGGTACATTCCGCGGCTACACGTTCCAAATCCGAGATATTCGCTGATGCCATCGTACATATACATCACGCCCATGCTAGACTAAAACATGTTCACAAGACACGGGACACGCTCCTCACTGCTCTCTCCACCGGACGCGAGGGGGAGAGAATATTGCAAGTGGACTATGCCCTCAAGGGGTATAGATTCGAACCATGCATGATTATGCAAGATTCGATGGCGTGGGCTTTGATCGGGCGGTTTTGAGATGGGCGGGTGGAATGTGTAGACGTGGATCGAGGATTTATATTGGAGATGAGATTGGCTTGTGCACATGGTATATATCACATTTGATTATCAGCAAGATAATATTTATGTAGGAATACGACGGAACTAAATAAAGTAAATAGGCTCAAAATGCGAAGAATATGCAGAGATCCCTTTTTGCCATCCAATAAATTTCCGTAAATTATTGGAGATGTGGTGAATTAGATGCAAAGTATACATGAACGCCGTTAGTTGCCTCCCATAGAACTTAAACCCTCGGAAAGTAAAGGAAATATTTAGCACCAGTGTACCTTTTAACAAGTTCAGGCGGAAATAAAAGAATAATGATAGAAACCCAAACAAAGATCAGAACGCCACCCAGTAGGCAATAACAATGTAAAGCAATAAACAAAAACTCCTGCTGTCAAAACACCATAGAAGTGTAGTATAACAAGATACATCAAAAAACAAAATGCCGCTCTGTTCTTTTTTTTGTACACGTATACGCCTTAAATCGAGTCGCCACACGTTACCTGTGAACCAGTGTGGGCTCGGATTGCGACTCAAATCTGCCCCCTGCTTTTGAGAAGAGTGGGATGAGAAAAGATCAAAATGAAAAATAGGAATGGAGGCATCGCTAGAGGGTATCATCGACATCCCGAAACGGGATCAAAAGGATAGATATATACAATCGACAAAGGAAAAGGTGTAAGAAAAATCCCGCATATGTATCGCTAAGGGACACGAACCCGAAATGCTGGGTGGGTGGGAATTGGGCCGTGTGTTTCTTTCGTTCTATAAGCTATGTAGAATTTAGGAAAATGCTGTGGAGTCATTTGAAGGAATAGTTTTGGCTTTAGCTTTGGCTTTGGTGCTGGAAGTTGAGTCGGAATTCTTGTGGCTATGGTTGTGATTCTCCATGAACAGACGGTAGGCTTCTTTTTTCTTGTTGGTGTCGTTGTATTTGTTTGAAGCAACCTCCTCCAGATATTCCTGAACCAGTCCAAGTTAGCCACGTGATACTGAGGTATTTGAAAGGCTGGAGTAGCAGACAGATACATACCTCAGTTTGTTTCGGGTCAGCCTCAGGAATGATTCGTGTTTTCCATTCCTGGATTACCGGATTTGTGAAGTGATCGATGCGAATGATATGTTGTTCCTGGACGAATTTCTGGATTTCGTATTTTTGTTCGTGAGTGAGCTTGCTGTATAGCTTGGCTTTCGTTCGCTATTAAGATTATCAATATTGTTAGAATCAAGGTAAGTCCAATAGGGTGATAGACGATTCTACCTTAGCTGGAGGTTCAGGACCACAGCCAGACCAAATTCGAACGAGCTCGTCGGTTGGGGCCTCACCGTGAGGCCGCTTCCTTGATGTCTTGGTAGTCCCGATTTCGTTCTTCTCCCTTGGGCCGGAGAATGAGATCATGCTGGCAGTGGACTGCCGTCGTTCCATAAAATCTTCTGGTTCTTCGTCGTCCCGGATCACAACCAGATGGCCGTCTTTGGTCCGGATGATCTTAACCATCTCTCCTGCATTGATAGAATCAAGCAACACGAGCTTCTGATGAAGAACTACAGTTCTGGATGACGCAGAGTCACTCGTCCTCGCTCTGGAAATTGGGTTAGTAACCCTTGCGAGTTCGCCGGGAGCATCTATGTCGACAGATTGTGCCCTTGAGATGCCGCCATTCGAGCCAGATGACTGGAACGGAGATCTTGATTTGCGAGGAGGCTCATTATAGCCCTCCCTTGGTGATGATCCTATTTTATCATCATCTTCTTCATCACGCTTCCTTTTTGCAGGCCTGGGATTTGCATCCCGAACTGGACGGCCGCTGCACTCGGGGCTCTGCGTGGGAGTCCTCGAGTTGGCATCTGAAGGGATGTGTCGGACAGGTGTGAATCGCTGTGGAAACATAGCTGGTGGGGGAGGAGATGAACCGGACAGGCCGGATTGAGGAAATGGGTTTCGGAAAGAAATGGAAGGAGGCGGAGATACACTCCCTTCAATCATGGAGTCCATTGTAGGTTCCTGAGACACACTCCGGCGTGCTAGTACGGCCTCTGTGAATACCTCAGAGACCAGAGAGGTTCCATTCATGTTAGAGTGGTGCCGTAAGCGTGACTTTTCAGTCTCCATTGATGTCCAGGAATTTGTAAAGGTAGATGTATATGCAAAAGGTGGTGTAGGGATGGCGTTTGAAGAAGTTGATAGTAGGTGAAAATGCTCGGTATCATCTGCCTTAGAGGGCGGTGGCCCGAGTAATCGGTTTGCTTGCCTCCTCCAATCTGCAGTTTCGATAAACCCTCCAAGTTTCGGCTCAATAGCATATGTTACCACTCCTTCCATCATTTCAATGTCTTCTTCCTCCCTCTTGACTTCGGCGTCAAACTTTGGAACCCATGGTGGGGGTAGGAAAGGGTCGTCAAATATTGCGGCAACCTTAACTTGTGGTTTTATGAAATCAGGCCAAAGTTCTGGAAGGATAATCCCCCCAGTGCGATCGTTTTTAATCTTGATATTGTCCAAAGCGTCGTCGATTGTGAGATAGCGTGCACTGGGATTATTCCGCATATATATATCAAATATTGTTTGTATTAATCGCTAGTAGAATTGATACGTCAGTCAGTGGTTTCACAATACACACCAACCAAACACGGTAGAGCAAGCAATTGACGATGCACCCGGCAGGGTCCAATGATAAGGGTAAAGAACCAGCTTACATTCCATGTTGTGACTCTGTTAAACGGTATATCTAATGTGACCTCATCCGGCCAGAGCCTAACCAAAATAGTTGTGTTTTCGGTAATATTGATGGTGCTGGAAAGGTTCACCACGGGATTCCGGTGTGCTAAGATATTACTGCTATATGCTTTGGTCGACATTTTCACCCTGATGTGAAGGGTGTCCTCCCAGTCAGTCTTTCAACTGACTTTGGGCGATATTTGTTGATTCCAGTTTTGTCTTAATTGAGGGACCGTGTAGACCGACTTGAAGTTCGCTAAGAAAATGGTAGGGTTGGAAGGATAACAATGGGAAACACAGATGCTGAGTAGATGTGAATGTATATACGTGGTTGATGGTGTGTATTCGATACCTGTCAGGCGTATTAAGTACCGTGTGGCGGTGGTAATGCAAGTTATTGGGTGTCGGTATGCTCGAGAAATGCGGATCAGATTTCTGATAGGGTGAGCTGCAAGATATAAAAATCCAGTGGTTTGGGTTTAAGAAAAGTAAATTCCGACCAAGCTGCAGCGTCGAGAATGAGGTGCGAAGGGATCCTTAATAGCTTATTAGCTGGTTAGGAAAAATAATTTGTGCGTCTGGGGATTGTTTTATGGTTTCGAGTTGGTGTGGATGGTCCTTTCCAACGGGATGGGTAGTGTGGGTGCGCCTGGTGCCGAAGCGATGCGAGACAACAGTTGAAGGACTAAAGATCTCCGAAACTGCACAGTAAGCAGAAAAAAAAAAAAAAAGCTGGCGACTGGAAGAGATCGGAAGCCTTAGAATATAGCGGGTTGATGTCAATATGAACGAACAAGCGGAAGCAATAGAAGACGCCCCGTTTCTGGTAGAAGGAAGTTGATCAAAAGGATAGTGAGAGAGGACAAGGGAAAAGATTGTTCGGCGTCCGTCTTTTGGAGGGTGGTTGTCGATCCAAGACTACCAGGTCCACCACGCCCATGCCTGTGCGGTCCTGTGCGGTCCTGGGGGCAAAGTCGTTTGGGGGTTCGGTTGAAGCCACACCCTCCAGGAGCCAAAGAATAAGAAAAAAAAAATTGAGGAGAACGAAGTAAGGAATTAAAGTTGTTTTATGCACATATATCAGAACTTTGCTATAGATGCTTATACTCTTCGTCTGGGGAGTTAGTTTGTGTAGACGAGTGAACCAGATTGGCGGCGTCGAAGAGCTGAGGGGTTCAGACAGCCGATGACAATTGTCTTAATTTCGTTGCGGACTAGGAACTGGGGTCGACGATAGAGGTTTAGGACATAAGAGATTCGATGTGAATAGAAAGAAACAAAAAGTAATGACAATCTTTGTGGATTGAGAGGTTGGCCGCCCAGCTGATATCCTTCGCCAATGGCAGCAGAGCCGACAAGGAATGCAATGCAAAAGATGTCTCTGGCAAGGAACCAGAAGAAACAGGGAATCCACCTAGTTTCTTGCTTGCTCGTTAGCTCTAGTGCACGACTGGTAAGTGCATAAGTCGACAGAGGTTGTCCAATTCAAGAGAATGATATCCGAACATTGCTTGTGAGGCGGTACAGCAACGCAGGAGTTATGATCGGCAGAAACGACTGTTAGACAAATAGCCCGAACCACGTTATTGTTTCTGTTGGGTGCTTGTTGTATTGCAAATATCTGCTGTGTCTTTGACGTGAGCCGGCCGGTGGATGGTGTGGTGAACCGTGCCCTTGGAATGTAGACGTGACGCCTCCCCTAAGGCAAAGCGGACGATCGTACAATGTATCCTTGGTAAGTACGTATATCGATATGGCACCAAAATCGCGTTATGGTTTTTCTGTCGAATGTTGTGAAGAATGCTCTTGCAATGTTGCAAGGTTAAGGGTTCAAGTCCGAATTTCACCAACCAAGGGCCATCCTAATTTGCGTTGCCCAGCATCCAATTGCAATGCAGGATTCTTCGGTTGCAAACTGCTCCACAAGTCCAACCAAAAACCGTTTGTTGCTTGCTTCGCTCATTTTTCGGCTGGTAAAGTGCCAACAGCAGGTGGGCGCAAAAACGGTTCGCGTGCATTTGCTTCTGTGGTGCGATGGCAGGTTCCGCCGATTTTTGATCTGGCGGGTAACTTTTTTAGGAGCATTGATATCGAGGGTCCCCTTAGGCGAAAGGGGTGGGGAATTCTTCCCGGGATATTCCAGAGACATCCTCACCATCTGCACTTTCCCTTTCACAGAACGGTAACATCATATCTCGAAACCCTTGTCCTGCCGGCTCTTTGCTCAAAGCATCACTAGCATCTCTTCCGAGGCACTTGCCTGTTAGTTAAGTGGACCAGGCGGTTTAGGTCGCCGTATTATTTGGTCCAACGGATCATCTAACCATTCAGAGCTGGGCAGAGCTTTTAGATATGGTGTGGGAATATATTAGCAACGGTTTCCCTAACAGTGGATGAAAGTTGAACCGTTGTGCGGATTTAAGAGAGCCCTTTTGTTCATGAAGGAGGGTGGTCTGCCATGCACTATGATTCGCTGGATAACTGCACTATGCCTCTTCTGGGGGGACTTCTTGCAGCAAGCAAGATCTGAAGGAACCGGGTCAGATCGAAAATCCTTTCCCATTACCAACAGGGTAAGTGCCGTCCAAAGATGGTTAACGAATCCATGGGCTGCTGTGCATCGGGTAGCAGTACAACCAATTTCGCCTGCCGCAGGACAAGGAAGGGGTACACAATCAAAAGGAAACATTCAAGAGATCGAACGATGAACTTCGGTCAAGTTCGGTCGAGGATGTCCGCCAATCAATCGCCCTGTATCACACATGTTTCGTTTCCCCCCAGCTTCAGCGATGCCTGATAAATCCCTTTTGGGAACGAGCAGTTCCAAAATGGACGTTCTGCAGATCAAGAGAGGCTCGTGATTCCCAAAGAGGATTCATAGCAGCCTACTTTTGATACTTCTTTGCAGGAATGCAATGAATATCATCATTCAGCCATCGTCGGAAAGACGCTCTGCTGGGTCCGCGCAACGATGCTACGGAGACGCTCAATTCGCCACCAGCAGCCCCGTTGATTTTGAGGTTTGCAGCCAGTCGGTATTAAGCCAAATAGATGTTGTGGCTGGGTCCAATATTGGTATCATGCACGGGCTCCGGGTCACCCCTGGGGCTAAACTTGGCTTGATGCCACCTTTGCACAGATCACCAAATCTCAGGACAGCTTTAGGCTCTCACATTCGTGACCAAAAGATGCGGGAGGAAGCAGTTACTTGTTTTCGCCCCGTGACGGAAGGCAAGTTCCTTTTAGCGGATTACTGGTCTCAGAGTCGTAATATTTTTTGTCGAAAGCTGAAACGTATTCTGGATCGAATATCTCTGACAAATTTGGCTCTAGCGGGGCGCCGTTCTGATCGGTTAGATTCGAGCCAGCTCCTCGATGGTGAGGACCCTTTTTCTTGATAACTTTGAGCGGTGTGGGGATCAAGGCAACCCCACGCTACGATGATCGCCAAAACCGAACATGACCGTAGAAGCTTTGAACATCTCGTCGTCTTTTGTGACAATAACAACCCTGCCACACAGCCCTTCCACTTATGAGGCGTCTTAAGCACCCAGTCAGTCGGATGCATAAGGATTTGTCGAGGAAGCAATTCTCTGGAGGGGCAATTCTGCCTTTCGAATTGAAATTCTCCCTGGATTTTTAAGATTGACAACGTCGTTAATTAACGTTATTTCTCGGAGCCAAGTGCCCAAGCGAGTGCCCAAAAACTTAGCGTCGCAGGATGCTTCCCAAACGGTACAATAACTGAAGGGAGATTAGATTCAAAGGTGTCCTTCCGACGGACCCACTCCAAAAGATACCGTGAAACTTAATGGCAAAATCGCATTGCTTCACAAGGTTATCGATTGCAATAAGTCGCAGCTTAAACTTGTGATGAAGGTGGCGGCCCCTAAAAGACATCATGATCAACGGTTCGCACGGTTGCAAGAAGCTTAATTAACTGCCGCCGCCATGTCTGTATGTACGTACAAAAATTGTCGATGCCCTGCGTAATGTTCTCTGTCGCCCTGTTTCAGCCTCATTCGCACCCGATATTGGGACAGGTCAAGAGTGATAACGGTTTCGATCACGTTTTCCGCGCGAGGAGATATGCATTTCCTGCCTCCGATGGGCGCACCCATGGCATTTAACATAGAGATCGGAAAGATCTCATTGGCCGGGGGTAGCCAGATTCCGACAGGGTTATGCAGAGGACGAAACTGAAGCCATTCGCTTCCCCTTGCTGGATAAGCAAGCAAAGGGAGACATTCTCCCTATAGTGCCGAGTTACTATAGCATATCGGCCGATGTTGCCTTTCGTTCGTTTTGTTCCTCCATTCACTCATTCGGTCACTCATCGTCATTCCTCTTCCTGCCGTCTGCGACCCTTGGCCTTGGGACATGTCGAACGCCACACTCTATCAGGATGGCACCTGAAACAGGAAATGTCGAGTTATACGACCGTTAGTCTAGGACAAAAGGGGGACACACCATCTATACGCCACCCGAAGCAGCATCTTTTAGCGACGTGGATGTCCCGGGCGGTCCACGGATGCCGGGGTATATATATTAGGCTTTCTCGTAATGAAACCCGACTGTCCGGGAAGGCCTCTGGTTCGTCGTTAAGATTAAGGAGGCTATACCAGTGGCTTGTTAAGAAGATGCTTTTCCTCGGTCTGCGTTGCGTGTCGTCGACTTGAGGCGCAGCGTGTTGTTTGCTGTAAATGGTCGCCTTGATCTTATCACCGATAAGCGACATGAAAATTCAGGTTTTCAGTTCAACGACACCATCTAGAACCCTGCACCACCACCAGACTTGAGACGTCGACGGTCTCGAATGCACGAATCGAACTCGTGAACTCGGAAACTCGGACTTGCATCCTCCCAAAATATCACCTGCCTGTATCCCAAACCCAGCGAATCAGAAACTTTCGAGTTCCACCGTTTGCCCACCATGCAGATTTCAGAGGAAACCAAGGTTGGCTATTTCCTTCGCCTTTTTCAGCTGCGGCTTGCGCCCTACTTTCTCAGCTACTAGCATTGCCCTTGAACAGGCCTGCTGGTGACTATGCAACTTCAAGCCCCTTCGTGTTCGAATGTCTCAAGCTAATTGAAATTGTGATATGATCTAGGAGCGAATAACTCGCATTATCGACATTTCGAGGGTAGCTATTCATTAGTATGTACCAGCTATAGGACCTGCATCCGCGGAACTGGATTCTCCGCCTCCACCCATATGCCATGTCCTTGGGATGATAATGCTAACGGGCACTTCTTTGTTCTCCATAGTGGATATCTCCCTCTGATTCTCTATATCGGATACACCCATAGCGAACCGAAACCGTCGATTATCAGGTATATTATATTATGCATCTGTTGACTCCCGAAGGACGGTTACTAACGGAGCACCCAACTAGGCTTCTGACGCCACTCGCCTGAAGAATCCCCGAATATGAATCTCCTCTCGCTATTTGTAATACTCGGCGTCTGGAGGCATCCCACTGTGTCGTCTCGTGCATAAGATGCTACTCATTAAAAGCCATAGACTGAGGATGCGGTTTCAAGATGCAGTTTCCAAGGGGGCTGCAATATCATGCTATACAGCAAATATAAGGTCACGTGTTGCCTATATCTTCAGCTTGTAAGGAAGCTCTGATAGCAACTGCGATGCCTTACTGTACATACACTCTGTAATTATAGAATTGTGTTTTATACTCAATGCCATGAAACTTCTTGAATCTATATTATCAAGAAACCGTAAATTGTGTAAATGTGATATGAAAAAACTAGCATGGTGTAGACGCATCTTACCTAGCCGCCAAGCGCGATGCGATCAAAGAAGCAGCTTGCAGTCATAGACAATTTTTTGACTCACCAACACATTCCAGCAGCAACATCATCTCTTCCATCTCCAATAGCGGACTCAATTGGACATTACCACTTCAATATATCTCACAATGTCATCCGAAGCCTCTTCATCGAAGGCTCCCGAGCAGCCTATTGAGGCTGGTGTCGAAAAACTTGCTGTCCAAGAGGACGTCCCACTTGGGTATCTGCCCCACTACCCCACCATAGACTCCCATTAATCAATTCTCCCGCTAACACTAACATTCATTCCCGAATAGTGAGGACGGCAAACCACTCTCGAAGAATGCGTTAAAGAAGCTTCAAAAAGAAAAGGAGAAGGCCGAAAAGGCCGCGAAACGGGCAGAGCAAGAGGCTGCCCAAAAAGCCGCACGCGAGGCCGCCAGCGTCGACACTGCAACAGAAAACTACGGGACACTTCCGCTAAACCGATCCACCGAACGTACCGGCGCCGCCAGGGCCGCTATTGGAAATCTTACGACCGAACATGAGGGCAACCAAGTTCTGTTCCGAGCTAGGGTCCACAATTGCCGTGCTCAGGGCAACAAGATGACGTTTTTCGAGCTGAGACAGCAGCACCAGACGATACAGGCTCTGATGTCAGTTCAGGCTGATGGTACCATTTCGAAGCAGATGGTAAAATGGGCTGCTTCCATCAGCTTAGAGTCGATTGTCCTCGTCCACGGTGTCGTCGCGAAGCCTTATGAGCCCATCAAGTCGACCACTGTTCAAGATGTTGAGATTCATATCTCCAAATTATTTATAATCTCGGAGGCTGGTCCGCTACCAATCCAGATCGAAGATGCGTCAAGATCAGAAGAGGAAGCCCAGAATCTTGGACTCCCAATCACTTCTCTGGCCACTAGGCTCGATAACAGGGTAATCGATTTCCGAACTGTTACAAACCAAGCCATCTTCAGGGTATCAAGCGGTGTTTGCGGGTTGTTCAAGGAATTCTTGTCTGCCCGCGGCTTCGTAGAAGTGCATACTCCAAAGCTTCTCAGTGCTCCTAGTGAAGGTGGCGCCAACGTCTTCGAGGTTACATACTTCCAGAGGAAGGCCTACCTTGCACAGAGCCCACAATTGTACAAGCAGATGCTTATTGCCGGTGACTTCGAGAGGGTGTTCGAGATCGCTCCGGTCTTCAGAGCCGAGGATAGTAACACCCCTCGTCATATGACTGAGGTATGATCCTATCATTCGCTCCATATTGGGATTTACTAATTGTAAATAGTTTACTGGTCTCGATTTGGAAATGGCCTTCGAGGAGCACTACCATGAAGTCATGGAACTCATCGGGGAGATGCTCATCTTTATCTTCAACGGATTGAAGGAGCGATACGCCGAGGAAATTGCTACCGTGAGGAAGCAGTATCCAGTTGAAGAATTCAAGATTCCGAAGGACGGGAAGCCCCTCATTTTGACATTCGCCGAGGGTATCAAGATGCTTCAGGAAGCCGGTCGCGAGGTTGAACCACTTGAAGATTTAAGGTAATTTCCTAAGTACCATTGATCCTTTAAAAATCAAAATCTAACCAGTTTTATAGCACGGAAAACGAGAAATTCCTTGGAAAACTTGTTCTTGAGAAATTCGACACCGATTTCTATATTCTCGACAAGTTCCCATTGAGCGTTCGACCTTTCTACACCATGCCCGACCCTCATGACCCCAACTACTCGAACTCCTATGGTAATTATCCCCACTAGTAATATTTTATCAAATTTAACAAAATGTCTAACTTGTATGATAGACTTTTTCATGCGTGGCCAGGAAATCTTGTCCGGTGCCCAACGTGTTCACGACTCCGGATTATTGGCGGAGCGAATGAAGAGTCTTGGAGTTGACCCAACCAGCCCTGGTCTAGTCGACTACGTGGATGCCTTCAAGTACGGCGCCCCGCCACACGCTGGTGGTGGTATTGGTCTTGAAAGAGTCGTGTTCCTATGGCTAGGACTCGGAAATATCAGGAGAGGAAGCGCATTCCCACGTGACCCTCAGAGATTGAGGCCGTAAATTATAGAACCATAAAAGGGAAATTCGGCATTGCTCATGATTGGAAATCCAACAAGAGTCTAGACTTATAGTAGACTTTGTATGAACAAGAATGTTGTAGATAGTCTTGCATAAATCAACATCTGCTGAAAAATCGGTCGAATAATACGACCCAAAATAGCATTGGCGAGTCGTGTCTAAGTGCTGATTAAGCTTAAATCCTGTCAGACCCGCGGACTAGCCTGGCTGGCTTACGAGCCTATGCCTGAGGCGGCCTGAAAGTTTCGAACGTTTCTTACAGGCTTGTGATGCAGTCAATGATATGATCTAGGTATGATTCACACCGGAAAAGTTTAACAACTCTGTATCAAACCGATGTAAGATTACTAGCAAGTCGCCGAGTATATATATGTATCAGGTATCCTCCCTATCGCCAGGTTTCGAGTTTCAAATCATCATCTTCTCCCCACTCGCACTTTGCGAACTATCACTTCAAAATATCACGCCCAACACATTCCTAGTTGACCATCGTTGACATCGTTGGCAGCGTCGATATACCCAATATCAAGGACCCCAATTGTACCAATAGTCTTAATAAGGCGTTCACTGTCCCTAATAACTAAACCGGGCCGAAATCTGTCCATATCATACAAGATGGCTACCGAATCAGATGCAGCCCTTTCCCGCAGTCCAACCCCAACTCTTCGCTCAGGCGAACCCTTCGACGTCCGTTCTGACATTCAATCCACCACAAATACCGACATCTCCTCTAACTCTGATGATGACGACGACGGCGGCGATTACGATGATGGCGACGATGAGGAACGTATCAACTACTTCATCACCAACGCCCCCTTCTCCCGACTAATCGACGCCCTAAACACCATCACCGAATCCTCTACCGAAGCATCAGTCGGTACATCTACCGCTTCATTACGTAAATACTACCTCCAAAAACTCACAGAGGTATCGAATAACCCCGAATACGACATTCCACTTACGAACCCCCCGTGTCCGTATATTACGGTAAAAGCCGTAGATCACATGCGCTACAGTGATAGCTGCTCAATATCCTGTCCATGTTGTCTACCTGACGACCTTCCACATCTAAGAATCGTTTCAGGGGATGCAGAAGGTGGGGTGATAACATATAATACCCTGTTACGAGAGATGACAACGTGGTTGTATGGGCCTGATCAACAGGAACCATTGGGGTTGGGACAAGAGGCGGCGTTGGGGCAGATAGTTGATGGCATCCCGGCTGGAGAAGCGGGTGTGGTGAAGTGGAATTTCATGAGCGATGCGAGGAGAGGGGAGGGGGAGACTTTGGAATGTTCGTTGATGGGGTTGGAGTTGTATTTGTATTTTGCCAAGCCGTTGGAGGGGGGTGGGATGCATAATAGTTATCGAGATGATGATACTGATGGGTGTGCAAGAGAATGAGTGGAAGGTGATGTGAAGTGATGGGCTGATACGAATCTGATATGAATTTATGAATAAGTGAAATTAGGACTTTATCGTTTATGCAATGTAATAGATTTTTTCTATAGTACTGAAAAGCTTAACTTGTGTTAGATTGAAATGAGTTTACCACGGGACGGGTAGTATTGCGTCGCAAGTAGATATGAAGTAGTATGTATTAGTGAATAAAGATGCTTAAGAAACTGGGCCTGAAAATATATGTATGCAGCTTTCTTGTAACTATGGCTAGCTAAGTCATCTTCAAGGTTTGAGATCTGCGGCGATAGTCTATGTCTGATTGCTTGTCCCAAATGATAGCTTCATAGGAGGAGGGACCTTGGGGCTTTGCCTACAGATTGTTTTTTTAGGCACTCCCCGCAGCATTGCTTCGCTTTGCTGCAAGGCTCCTAAACCATACCCTCTTCACCCACTTCCAAGCCTCCACACCTGCAAAGAACAGGAAGAAAGCCACAAAAGCAATCCCCCACTCCCAAGTAATCCCCTTATGCTTAAACACCCGCGTATTGACAACGGGGATATAAAGCACCGGAAACACCGAACAAAACCCAATGATAACAGCCCAGAATAAAAACCTGTTTCTCCAGATATCAACCGCCCATTGGGTAAACACCTTTCGCTTCCTCACCTGCTCTCCTTCAGCAACGTCAGAAGCGTGTAAGTAGAAGAAGCTACGGCGTAGGTCCACAAGTTCCCAGGCTAAGAAGAGTAAGAACCACATTAAGCAGACGAAACAAGTTGCTCGTGCACGGAATACGGCGTCGCATTGAGGGGTATATTCGTTGTTGCAATTGAAGCCGAGTGGGTTTCCGCCATGGTTATTATTGAACCCATAGAGCACCAAAGTGAAGGATGAGAGGCAGAGGGCACCAATCCAAACGCCGTAAACGATCATATCAATCATTATTTCGACCGAGAAGATACCTTGTCGGCCAACTGGCGGGCGGGTTAGGATATCCGGTGCAGCCTTTTCGAAACCTAGTCCCATGTCTGGTGTGCCACCTGTAACGGTGATAATCCACATAATTTCGACAGGCGTGATCGGGAACACTGAAGCCCCAGAGGCGTCTTTGAAGACAAGCCCAATCAACAACGTTACGGCTTGCGCTAGGTTCTGTGCTAGAAGGTGGCAGAGGACTTTCTGAATATTATCGAACATCCGACGTCCCTCTTCTACCGCATTTAGAATACTGGCAAAATTGTCATCCGTAAGAACGATATCAGATGCGGCCTTGGCGACATCTGATCCAGACTGGCCCATAGCGATTCCGACATCGGCGTGCTTGAGAGATGGGGAATCATTAACGCCGTCACCTGTCTAGATTTTGTGGATCTCAAGTTAGTTTGGTTCACCGCTTTGAATTGGGGAGACAGTGTAGAGGGGTAATGCTAAGAGCTTGGAAACATACCATTGCACAAAACTTCTCACGTCGATGTAAAGCCTCAATCATCCTGACCTTTGTACTTGGTGCACACCTGGCGACCACGAGCGGGAGTGCGGGTAAAGCATCGATCTGGTCGTCGGTCAGGCTATCGAATTGGCTGGCGGTCATGACAAGTGAATCTGATACATCTCGACTGAGAAGAGCAACCTCAGAAGCTGATGGGAGGATCCCCACCGCCTCAGCGATTGCCCTTGCAGTTTTCGGATGATCGCCAGTGACCATGTGTACCGTAACCCCTGCTTTATGACATTGTTCGACTGAACCTTTTGACTCCGGTCGTGGGGGATCGTACAGACCGATGAGGCCCTGAAACTCAAGCTGACTTTCAATTTCATCTCTTCTTTCTTGGGAAGGAATGATTTCTTCATGGTATCTCTTGCTTGCGAGCGCCAAAACTCGAAGACCCATTCCAGCGAGTGCTTCCATATTCTTGAGAATCTCATCTCGGAGATCGTCCGTCATAGGAACAACTGGTCCCTCGCTGCTGAACTGAACCGACGTGCAAGATGCGACTATTCTTTCGACCGCACCCTTGGTGAAGATATAGCTCTCACCTAATTTGTTGGCGAATACGACAGACATTTTCTTGACACCAGAATCAAATGGGAATTCCGCGACATGTCTCCAACCCGATCCCACAAGCTGACTTTTGTTCCAACTAAACCGGGATGAGAACACCTGAATCGCGATTTCGGTTGGGTCACCGCGTGCAACCCATTTGCCTTCTTCGTTTTGGTGAACATCTGCGAGGTTCGCTAGAGCAGCTACGTCCAGGAACTTTCTAAGTTGAGTATTCGTTGCAGCGCTAGCTCCAGCGTCTTCGATAACTCCTAGGTTTGAGTCACTGGTGGACAGTGAGCTCGGCGTGGCGTTGTTCAGATACACGGTCCCAAGTTGAGGATTGAAAGGTTCGCTGCCGGTATCTACCGAGTAAGTTCCGATAGCAGGGACCCATGCTTTCCTTGCAACCATCTTTCCTTGGGTCAGGGTACCAGTCTTATCAGAGCAGATATCTAAGGCGGTAATTAGTATCGAACAGAGCACGGCCTCGCGGGGTATCATAATGGCCATGGAGATATATATTTGGAAAGCTAGGGATTCTTACCGGTGACGGACCCAAGAGCCTCCAAGCTCTTAGGGTTTCTAACAATAACGTGCCTCTTCGCCATCTGGTTTGTGCCCGCTGCTAAGGTAATTGTCAAAACCACCAACAAGCTGGCGGGGATCATTGACAACCCTGTCGCGACTGCGTATATAATAACTTCCTGTCTGGAACTAAACTTATTGGCCGCGAGTACGATAATTGTGCACAGTATAGCCGTTCCGAACAGAAATATAGCCAGCTTCGCCATCTTCTGTTGCAGTGGAGTTCCAACATTTAGACCAAAGAAAGCTTTAATCGAATCCATGGCGATAGAGCTCCAGACTTTGACCATTCTGTGAGGCCTCTTTTCCTTACCACCCAAGCGTTGCGCCGTCCTGGAGCTCCGCTTTTGCTGGAGGCTTGCAGCTATAAGTCCGATTTCCGTCTTCATCCCGATGGCATACACAACACCTTTCGCTCTCCCTTTCGTTATGGTCGTAGAGCTGTACGCAACATTAAGGCGGTCACCGGCTCCAGTATCAACGTCATAAACTTCATCCGCATCTTTTCGGACAGGTAGGGATTCGCCAGTAAGTAGAGCTTCATCTGTTTCAAAATTTACAGCTTCAATCAATCTGGGACCTCACACGTGTCAGTGTCTAGCCTATACAATTAAGTTTTGGATGGATATGGTCTGATTAACCAATCTCCAGAGAGATCTATGATACGTACCGTACATCTGCGGGCACGGTGTCTCCCATTTTCATTTCCACAATATCGCCAACGACAACGTCAGCTGTGGGCACGGTCACAGTCTTTCCATCACGGATTACCACGGCTGTAGGGAAACTCAAACTCTTGAGGGAGTCGAGAATCGATTCAGCGCGGTATTCCTGGAAGAAACCGATCACGATATTCAAGAATATGACCGCAGAGACGACACCGCCTTCTATCCATGCTCTGATGCCAAAACTAGCAGCCATAGCAAGAAGAAGTACCTAAAGGAAGACGGAAAGCCGGGAGGAATAGCTCAGTGAGTCCCTCGATGCTCATTTTGTCTTTAATTTAGGGGATTTTAGGGGGATATTATGATCCTGATAGATGGTTAGTTACAAGGTTCATTGGATTTGCGACCTGACGGATCAGGATTTCGATAGGCTTGACGCCGCCGGTGTTGTCGAGTACATTGCGTCCGAGTCGTTGGAGTCGTTCGGCCGCCTCTGCTGAAGTCAAACCGTCGACAGCATTGGCGCCGGTTTCGGCGACGACCTTGGCATGGTCGATCGAGTGAGCTGGGCGCTGAATTGCGGGCACTGATTGCCCGGTGGGGGTTTCTTTTGGAGACATTATAACCCGTATCTTGTCGACGAGTATATTAGTGTTAGGAAATAGCAGGATTATATATATATCGTTTCTGAAATTTCGAAGCTGTCCTGACGAAAGAGTGGGTGGGAAAGCCGCTTTTATAGCTTTGCCTTCAATGAGATTGCCGAGAAATTAAATTTTGCCGTATCTACAAGCCCCCAAACTTTACGTAAGTGAAGCCGAAAAAGTGCGTTGCGGTTCCGGATCAATGTCGTAGAACCCGGTTTGATGTCGTGAAGTCCGTTTTTTTGTCGTCGATGCCCCGATTTGTTGTCGTGTTGACCGGGTTGCAGTGATCGCATTAGGTAACAGCTAATGCCTGGATCTGCTGCCAAGACCCTGGTGCTTGATTGGGGAATGGTTGGACACCTGGTATCTGTGTGACCATGAAAGGATCCAGCCGTTCCTCGATGCTATGCGAAAGCCGCATGTAATTTTCAGCTCAGCCTTAAAGCTTGAATTAATTCTAGAATCTGCTGGCTGTTCTTCACGAGTCAGTAACGTTCCGTCGGCTGGTACCATGAGAGCCGCTCGAATAATCCAACGTGCAACGCGGAATGTGCAGAGGTTACACCAACTTCAAAGTCCGTCATTTAGCACCCTGAAAATCTCTTGCAGGGCAGAGACGAGACCCGGATATCCTTTGATCAAGGGCACTCATATTTCAAACGATCTCAGATGCCACCAAATAACAACGGGATCTCGATATCGGAGTTATACCACGGATGCTATCGATGTAGAAGCAAAACCTGGTCCGTCGGAGGGCGCCGGGACTGTCCAAGCAGCTCGAGAGCCTACACCCCCCCCTCGCCCAAATAAACATCCAAAGACGCTCTACGAATGGGACCCACCAGAACCACCCGACCATGGAACTTCCCTAAGTGCCTGGCCCAAGCTCAACAGAGCACTCATTGATGAAATAGAGGGTAAACTTCAATCAGCAACTCGAGAGGCTATAGCCCTCCCCGACGATCAGCATCAAGCCCATTACAAAAGAGCATATGAAGAAATTGCTAAAAGCCCGGGTTATGATGTACCCATAACAAACCCTCCATCAGAGGCTATTGCGGTCGTAGCAGTGGACGAGCTGTGGTCTGATCAGTGTCGGGAGTGTCCCTGCTTCTGTGAAGATGATCTACCTTACATTTTTATACATGGATCGACAGAAGATGGAGGCAAGGGCGTGACATTCAAGATGTTACTTGAAGAAATAGGTGATTGGCTATATGGAGAAAACGCGGAGGAGATCCTGGAGGGTGAGAGGGGGAAAATTGGGTTGACGATATTAACTTGGTTAGTACCTGGAGGGGAAAATGAAGAAGGCGGGCTCATGGATTCGAAACTATATTGGTATATGAGAAAGGCAGAGGTAGGCGTTAAGGTTGGGTGGTGATTTTGGAGCTGTTTCACCAATTTCGTAGGATATTTGCATCTCAGTAATGCATTGCATTCGAGAAAAGGTTGAAGTGAGATCTGTGATTTCTAGTATTGACCTCGATCACTTCTTTATTTGTATATATAAAAATATCTCTTCTTCAGTACCCCTGTATATATGCTCTGGCTTCACTCCTGAATTCAATTATCCTATGGGAACTGGGCAAGCCTAGGAAAGTTTGAATCATCAAGGAACGCTCGCACGGTTGGTGATAGATTCTTTGAGGAACTCTACTACTTCAAACCAAATTTGCAAAAGCATTTTGATAATGTGATTTTTCTTTATATATAGTTCTCCTGATCCGCCATGTGCTTAACGACGCATAGAAAGCATCCCATTGCAAACTCCAAACTCCCAGTACCAGATATGCAAGGATAAAATTGAACAAAAACGTTAGACATAGTGCTCCCACCCTTAGCACCGTAGAATCATGAATTGCGCCGGGCTTCTGCGATGAAAAAATATGTATATAAAAGGAAAACTGATCGGGAAAAATGGAATCGAAAAATAGCAACAATCAAATCATCTAAGTCTCAGCGTCCCATTCCCGAAATCTCCACTTAACGGCCGGGGTGTGGGCACAGGGGTAGTTGGCGGACCGTGAGATCCTGGGGACTGTGTATTGGACTCCACCGGTTCATCATTGTCTGACCCGAACGAGTCCCCGCCCTTCAGAAGCCATTCCTCAACTTTCCTGGAAGCCCTCGCGATCGAGCTATCGGTGTCCAAGATCCTCTCAATCGGAGCCATTACATTACTAAGCTGCGATTTTAGATCTTCATCCGGACTTCCGCTGCTTCGACCTTGTGTCGATTTTTGGCGTTGTTGTTCCTCCTCGGACTCCTTTGAATTGATGTCCTCGAAGTCGCTCTTGACCGAGTTGATAACCTCTTTAACCTTTTGTGATACACTCAGAGCCTCCTTTTTCGTAGCTGAGCCGACTTCTTGGATCCTCTCCGCAACTTTGTCCCTCATTTCCTTTACCTTTAGCTCGGCCCTTTTCTTCATGCTCTCCTTTTCCTCAACTTCTCTCTCGAAAACCAAGCTTTCGTCGCCATCGGCGGACGTGGTTGTGATGACCGGGATCTCTCTCATCTCGAATCCGCCTTCTTGGAAATTGTAAAGTTGTGGACTCCACTCCGCTTCATCAGGCAGCATCAGAGAAACCAAAGCAACAAACCCCGTCAATCCGGTCATCAGAAACTTAAGGATGATGCTGTCTCCCAGAAGAAATGACACGGAAAGAACGATGGTTAGATACCCAGTTAAGATCTCGCTGAAAAGTTTGACACGGACATCCCGTTTGTTGGAACTTCGTCCACTATGAGCGCTTCGCTCGGTTTGTGGGGTGGGCGGATCCGGGATGGTTGGAACGGGTGTTGGGAGTGGTTGTGTAGGATCGATAGGGATGACAGGCCCCTTCGGGCTGCCTGATGCTACACTCGCCATGTAGCTAGCAAAGCGTTGATTTAGTAACCCCAATCTTCTAGTAAATATACGGATAGGAGATGCAAACCTTTTGTAAACGGCCACGGAGACCTCAAGAACGATGTATGTCGTGATTATAACAGATGCCACCCAAATAAACTTATACGCTGGAGCAGTGATGAATGACAAATCAAGCTTCGGCGCCTTCGAAAGCAGCTCTTGGACCTGTTGTCGGACACGAAGAATGAGGGGGTTGAAATCAGAACTAGCTTTGGATTGCACGAGTTTCTCCTTCATATCAAGGGTTCTATAGACAATAGTCGAGAGCGGGATTTCAGGGGTGTTAGAAGCTGCGGAAGTGGCTACTGGAGCTGGGGAGTTTGCTGTCGTTGTTGATAAGTCGAGGTTCCAGTAGGGATCTTTCATCCAAGCTGCCATTTTTTTCCAAATGCGGGGGCCTACACGTCTTAAATATGAAATAGAGAATTGCAACGAGGGTTTCTTTCTGGCGAGGTAAGATATGGGCTGCGTGCCCGGTATTTATTTCACGCCATTTGTCGAAGGTGCATCGATGCGTGCCCTTTGTTGTATTTTTAACATCACCAGGGGCTCTCAGCTGCAGCGAGCAGTCTAGAATTATTGGCACAAGCCTCCATATACCCTAATCTTAAAATGACATTTGATTTGGATTTCCATCAAGCAGAGGATAACATTGCAACCATGGCCTCGAGTATATGTTAAAAAGTGTTTGTCGTCTAATAATTCTCGGCATGTCAGAGTCACTAGTCACTTGGATCAGTTTGTGTTGTCATGTGTTATATTCTGACTGCGACAAGTTTGAATCGACTTCGTCATGTGCCTATTCTCGTGGGGACTGTCAAACGACTCTACTTGGTGACGGTGGCTTTGATTTATTATTTTAAGGGTCTAATCTTTGTTTGTCCGGTGTTCGGGGAATTTCAAACGATTTTCCGATAGACCGCGCGCAGAGGCTAAGCTAAGTAG
Source organism: Arthrobotrys sinensis (assembly GCA_036971225.1). Taxonomy (NCBI): domain Eukaryota; kingdom Fungi; phylum Ascomycota; class Orbiliomycetes; order Orbiliales; family Orbiliaceae; genus Arthrobotrys; species Arthrobotrys sinensis. Next base: position 709,119 of record JAJTTV010000012.1, on the reverse strand, counting down.
GTGACATCGGTTTCGCCTGAGATATTCTCGGATACATGTATATATAATGAAGCATGCAGGAGGGCGGAAACCGTTGAATTATTCTCAAGAGCTGTAGCACTAGATGCAAAATGCTGCACATACGCCGTCTGAGAACCGGCCGGTCACTCCAGTTCGCTTCAACTGGTCCGCATTGGCTCGATAAATAGCCTCCCTCGCCCCGTCCCACTGCTTCCTCCCTTTATGACCTCTCCCCTCAAACAACCTCTGAACATGAGCCCCATCAACCCCATCCATAAGTGTATAATACAAACCCATATTATTCCACCAAAACTTCCACCCTTTCCATCCCCATCCCAAATTCTCGTTGATTCCATTCCCAGCTGCATCATTCAACCACTTTTGCAACTCCCCGCTATCAGCAGCAATATTCTGCAACCGCCAACGAGAAACATATTTCAGTGTTGTACGATAGTGAGCATCGCACCAGGCGTTCATCTCCGCTTTCGTGGGGACAGGATGGTTCCCTGCCCATATTTGACTAACTGCAGCAGACATAAGATCGCTGTTTGAGAATGCTGATAGAGAATGTCCGCGGTATGGACCGATAAATGCTAAGGACTCTGGATACTCGGTTGAGAATATACCCCAATAGAGACGAGGGTACCGCGTGGCCCCGGTATGCTTCATTTGATCCCATTCTGGTGTTGGGAAAGCTGTCGGGTTCGCTCCTTTGCCAAGATATGAATAATCGTAAGTATAACCTGTGCAATAAACTACAGCGTTGATTGACCGGAGTATCTCGCCGTCTTCCATTTCTATGGATGTTCCATCCTCCATGTATCTCTTGATTCCGTGTACCGATTTTAGTTTCCCAGTGTCTAGATAGTCAAGCAGATGGTCATTCATAACTGGAACGACGTTGATGATAGGCGGTGCTGGGAGTAATCTCCACTCCTTCTTTATCTCTTTCTTAAACTGCCACCTCATCGTTGTCTCAAGCATAAACTCCCCTATCATTCCCATCACTTGTGGGAAATTGGGCTTTAGAGTGAGAAGAATCGAAGTAAGCCGACGGCTAACTTTTTGGTCAAAGGGAGCCCGGTCATTTGGGCCCCGCTTTGCAATCCTCACACCTGACCTATGGGAGATATAGACCTCGTCGCATACATTGGCAAGGTCTACGGCAACATCACCAGCGGTGTTGCTTATTCCAACAATAACTACACGCTGGCCTGCGAAAACTTTGGAGTCTTTGAAGTTCTGGGAATGAAGGATTCGGCCTTTGAAGTTGGATATCCCTTCGTGCTTCGGTAGCAAAGCCTTGTTTTGAGGACCGGTGCAAACGATGACTTTGTCGTATTTTTCTATTTGTGTCGTTCCAGAGCCGTCCGTGAATTTAACATCCCATCCCGGTGTTTTCTCAGAACGAGATATGTCTTCTATTGTAACGCCCAACCGACAATGGCGATTCAAGTCGAAATGTGCCGCATAATCCTGAATATACTTTGCTATATCCTTCGCCAAAGGATAATTGTCCTGAACCTCAGGAGGGTACTCGAAATCCGAAAATGTGAATCGGTATTTTGATGTATTCGTCCTCGTGGATTGTATTACGGACGTTACTTTTTCATTTGTAGTATATTGCCAAATACCGCCTACGTAGGGATTGCGCTCGAAACCGACAGCGTCGAGGCCCGCCTCGCGAAGGTTCTTAAGTGCAGCGAGGCCAGTGGAGCCCAGGCCTATGACGGCAACTTTGGACATAGTGTTGGATTTTTCAATAGGGATACGTAGGTTATCTGAGCTGGGTTGTGGAAATAGGGATTTTTGGCACCGTTTTTATATATTGAAATTGGGTATGCAGCGTGCGTGGGATTATTGCAGGGAATCAAGTGCTAGTGCTTATGGTTATGTCTCGACTACGCAGCTGAAGGACTCAACTTGATATTTTTAAGGGACATGTACATGGTTTAAATATTTGACGCGAAAGAGCGGATATTATGGAGAACATATACGCAAGCTACAATGGAACTTACCGGTGCTGACGCCCTGATCGGCCACTTTAGCCCAGCGTACTTGACCGATGTGCGTACGCGAAGAGTCGGCAACTTGCACAGGACCATTTAGCACGGAGTCTAATGAACCGGTATCATTGGACCAAGATTGAGCCATATGCGGAGTATATATCCTAAGGCAGACAGTGATGTTACTAATTGGTTAGGGGGAAATGTGATTGGAATTCCTCGTGCGGCTGCAGGGTCCTGCGTATGCAGCTGTGCGGCAGCTACCCCCAAAGACATCAAGAGCAATTGCAATTTCTGGCGCCATGGCGTTCCCAAAGCTACAAGCGATGAGAATCAGATTTGACATTAAAATCCCGAACGCTTAGCATCGGATCTGTGACTTCATAAATCACTTAAGTCTAAAATAGAATGGCTGGGGCTAGTTAGCTCAATTACACTGATCAAGTTCAGCTGAGGTTCCAACTTAACCTGTTGCATTCTGAGCAGATCACCTAAAAGGGAGATGTGGCTGGTGGTAAACGTGGCTAGTTTGACCCCTCCGTGGCTGTGGCGGTGCGCCCGCTATACCTGGCCATTTGGTTGGCTAAGAAAAAAAGTTAAAGAAATTTATGTGAAAGAACCCTGGTGCTGTTCTCACGAATCTTCAATCCCACAAACAGAAACCTTCAACATCCGCACGGTCTCCTTCACTCGAGAGGGTCCAGTATCCTACGATAATCGTTTACCTCAGCACCCTCGAGTATTCACTACAAAGGCACGGGAACTATTAGCCGGAATTCTATACCTCGACCCCAATGTCGGACTCTGAAGAACCGCAGCAAAAGACCGTTATCGGTATAGCCTTTGGCAATTCTAACAGTTCTATCGCTTTTACTTCGCCTGTAGGTGGCTTCGGGACTAGCTTGTGGGAGAAACTCACTAATCTAATTGGTCTGACAGGACGGAAAAGCTGATCTCATTGCCAACGAAGAAGGAGGTACGATACCAACCTCGATACAGCTATTCAACCAGGGAATCACAATCATCTAACAACATAATTGCATCTTAGACCGTCAAATTCCATCGGTATTATCTTACGTTGGAGACGAGGAGTATCATGGCGCCCAAGCGAAGTCGCACTTGGTCAGGAATCCAAAGAACACTATCGCATATTTCAGAGACTTCCTAGGGAAATCGTACGCCATTACCTCAACCGGTTGTCATACATAGTATGCATTGCCTTGGCTAACTTTGTCTGTAGTTTTGCTGATATTGACCCCACAAACGCCCACTCCTCTGCCCACCCAATCCAGCATGAAACCGGTGTCGCCTTTTCTGTCGAAGAAAAGACCGACGCTGAGCCTTCTACCCTCACTGTTTCCGAAATTACTACCCGCCATATCAAGCGTCTCAAGGAATCAGCTGCCGATTTCCTTGGAAAGACAATTGATGGTTGTGTGATTACTGTTCCTACCGACTTCTCGGAAGCACAGCGAAAACTACTCTCTGAAGCCTCGAAGGCGTGTGGCCTTGAAGTCCTCCAGATTATTCATGAGCCAGTGGCCTCCCTGCTCGCGTATACCGCCCGTGAGGATACTTCGCATCCAGTTGATAAGACTGTCCTCGTCCTCGACGTCGGTGGCACCCGTACTGATGCCGCTGTTATCGCTTCTCGTGGTGGCATGTTCACCCTCCTCGCTACCCAGCATGACTACGAGCTCGGCGGCCGTCAATTCGATGACGTTCTCGTTGATCACTTTAGCAAAGAGTTTATCAAGAAGCACAAGACGGATCCGCGTGAAAATGAACGTTCGTTGGCGAAATTGAAGCTTGAATGCGAGGGTACCAAGAAAACTTTGAGTTTGTCGACTTCTGCTCAAATTAGTATCGAAAGTCTGGCGGGCGGTTTCGATTTCCATTCTACAGTAAATAGGTTACGGTACGACCTGTTGTCGAAGAAATTGACGGATCAGATAATCGGATTGGTTGAGAGTGTTGTTAAGAAGGCCGGTATGGATTTGACGGATATTAACGAGGTATTCTCCATCACTACGATGCCCCTACAATTTTACAATCCTAACTTTGGTTCATAGGTCATCCTTGCCGGTGGTACTTCCCACACCCCCAAACTTGCTTCTAGAATCCAACAACTCTTCCCGTCCACCACGGCTGTCCAGGCACCTGCAACCAATCCAAACGCTTTGAACCCTTCGGAACTCAGCGCCCGCGGTGCGGCTATCCAGGCGTCCTTGATCGCTGAATTCGAGGCGGAAGATATTGAGCAATCGACACACCCCGCCGTCACTGTCACCCCTCATCTCGCCAAGCCAATTGGTGTAGTTATCCATTCACCGGAAGGTGACGAGGGTAAAGCCGAGGACAAGGTATATGTCTTCCTCGACGCTGAAACGGCTGTTCCCGCGCGGAGAACCGCCACGTTCGTGGGTACACAGGTTGGAGGCGATGTTCTGATCCGTATTGTTGAGGCGAAGAAGGAGAGTGTGGATGTTACCCCACCAAAGGAGGTTAAGGAAAAGGTCAATGGTACTGATGAGGATGACGAAGATGAGGACGACGATGATGATGAGGAAGAAGAGGAGGAGAAGGTTATCAAGAGAGTTACAGAGGTCGAGAGGGTTATCGCTGAGGCCCTATTGAAGGACGTTAAGAAGGGACAGAAGGTTGAGATTATGTTGAATGTGGCGGGTGACTTGACATTGACTCTTACAGCGAGGGTTGTGGGTGGTAAGGGCGGTATTAGAGGTACTGTTCCTGGACGGGCGCTGTAAGTTAGTTGAGACACGCGGGCGGCTTCTAGAAGGTACGGTAGATGAGAGGCTTGGGGTTCATACTTCTCGGATGCGCTTATACTATACTTTCGTGTATCTGCTTTATTTTTTTCTTTTATCTCATTGGAGATGTATATGGAGTTGCTCTTTTTCGTCTACCAAAAAAATAGGGTAACTAGAGGAGGGTGGCGTCCGTCTACATAGCTCAAATTCATGGAAATGAAAGTTATGAATCGCATATATGCATTTAGCTTCTAAATCTTCAGTTCGATTTTTTTGATAGGTACAGGGCACTTTTGTTTAAGTCTTCTGCTCCACAGGGGAGCCGCTCTAGGCTTTTGGTTTGCAAATCAAAAGCAGCGTTCCAATAAAATCGTTCTTAAGCAATTGTAAAGAGGAATTTTGTGGCTGAGGGGAAAGGCAAGCCACTTTTGTGAATTGGATAGAAAACCATACGATAGAATATAATATCAACAGAGGGAATGCCAGCCACGAAGGTAAGAGATAACGCCATGAAGAAAAGCGCTCCAAAGAAAAACGTACACCACCTTACCATTTCCCATATTTCCAATATCGACACCATGACACCAAAAATCCTTAAGTATACAAAAGAAACAAAACCTCAAAAGTACATACGAGTCGACTACTTCATAGTCCACCCAACTGGCACTCTTAGTCCTAATAGCAAACCAGTCCTCCAACTCCCGTCTCTCCTTCTGTCGGCTTCCTCAGTACTAACTCTTCCAACCCGATCGTAATCTGCAACAACCTCCAAGCCTTTCCTTACGACCTCATCCTGAAAACTATATCTCCTTCTGTTCCTATTTCTACAACTCGAGTTCTCAGATGCTTTACGAAGTAAACTCTTCCCCTTCCCTAATGGAGTAGAAATTAACTGTCCATGTACATCCGTTGATGTTGGGGACGTCGGTGGGGAGGGTATAGTCGTGCTGCTGTTTATGGAGGCAGTACTAGCGTTATCGATTGGAGAACTGAACAGTGAGCAGGGGAGTGGAGAGCGTAAGCTCCTTCGTCGCCGCGAGGAGCGTTGAATATCCTCAAAGTTAACGAACGTGGCGATCGTTTCTAATGTTTGTCGACGGGCTCTTGGTGGGGGCGGGGTAAGGATTTCTACCGTGTTTGGGATGACAATTGGAGGAGGAGTAGATGTTGATACTGATGCTACGGCAAATTCATCATCGTCCGAGTGATGTGAGTCTAGCATCCATGATAGAACGCCAACGGTAAATACGAAGAACGCTATATTGGCAACCTGCCAGAATGTAAGGTTTTGAAGCGGTAATGGAATCGTTATCGATGGAAGATTTAGGGAGATAGATTGCACGAGATCGAAGGAAAATGGGAGCGGGGAGTTAAATATTTGGTTTGTATAGTGCGAGAAGTCGATTGGACTCGATGGGGCGGCGGGGAGGAGAGTTGGAATAGTATTGAGCGAGGATATGGCGGTGCTGTAGAAATTCGAGGCGACGGTAACGGAATGTGAGAAGAGGGACGCCATGATTATTCCTCTACCTCAATATGAGAGATTGATTGAAAATGTGAAGTTGAGATAACCAATGGATATTAACTTTCTTCCTCAGAAAGCTTGATATCCGTTGACGTCGAGGGGTTCGAATAGGGAAATTGCGTTGTGGTCGTTGGAGAGGTGCAGCCAGTTAGAGTTGGGCAGGGCAGGGAAGGCTTCTGTGCGACTTTCTGTATTCGAATATGAAGTTTAAACGGCCCGTAGACGATAAGTCCTCCTCCAATTGCTATCGACGATACGTCTTGGGTAGTACTCCAAAGAACAATGGCCCAGGTAAAAAAAAATGAGGACGATGGATTTTTAGGAGGTGGATCAAATGAGAGGTTCCTGAGATGATAAACAGTGATCCAAGGGGAGCAATTATATCATCCCTTGAGAGCCAAGGCTTATGGGCAACAAAACGGTATCAAAGCGCGGACCCCAAACCATCAATCAGTGGATTTTTGCCTCGCACCTTGTTTTCGGTTACCGTTGGCCGCTCCTTCCCGACGATTGGTTTGTGTGGGTCCCTCAAAAGTCGATACAAAAGTTTCTTCTAGTTTTCAAATGTTGGAAAGTAAAAAAGAGCCGGTATTAGGTAAAAGTTACAATCGATACCGATCGAAACTAGATGGATTTGAGGCCGAAAACCGAGAATCTTCCGTCCATCCGTTTGGGCTTTGAGCGAAGAAGGCGAAAGGGCGGGACTTTTGCGTCGATGGGCTATCCTTGTGCCCTGGTCCGTCTATGTATAAGACAAGGCAAAGCAGAAAACCACGCAAGCCGCAAGTACGCAAGCCGTTGGAAGTTTAGGTTCCTTTTGGTTTCGCTTCCAAGATAGTGGGATGTGAGATATACTTTGAAGCCGAGCCGCTTGGTTCTGTCGATTGTGAAGAATAGGCAAGTCGAGCGCTTTGTTATCGACGGGTTGGAGCTAACTTTTTGGTGCCGCAATTGGATCCGTGCCCCCGTTTCAACCTCAAGACTTTTTCTTTATCAACGTCTAAGCCGAAGGAATTCACCGTAGATGATGTTGAGAATCAATACCTTGCGAGGTTTTTCGAAACCCCATATATTATTAAGGATGAGGAAATTTCAGTATAGTGTGGCAACAAAAATGACTCCTTCAAATGTCTCTTGTGAGTGTCTATGATAAGCTACATACAACCTGGCCGATTCTATGCGGGCCCGTTTTCGAACGGAAAGTCGAGCCAGGTTTATCGCTGGATGGTGTGGTACTCAATATCGATTTCGCGATTTTCTTTCCCTTCCAACTTTTCCCAGTTGATACTGTCTTTACAAACTACCGTGCGCCCAGGACGTCGAAAGGGCGCATATATGCAATGCACCGTTCTGCATGCATACAAACGGTCAGATTTTCGTTGCTAGGATTTTGGTTGGTTGTATTCAGTTGTGAAAGAAACGGTACTTCTTCCAAAGCGTTATCGACGGTGCAGTAGAGGTACTTATACAACCTCCAGGCTGTCCACCAAGCATGCAACAAGGGAAAGCGAAATGTACTGGTACGCAGGAGGAGCACGTTCTTTCTTCGATACAGTATTCCTACAGCCTTCTTTGCTCTTTTGAATTCATGAAATGCCGATTAATTGCATATAATTGCATGATGCAATAAAAGGGCCGTTAACTGTTAAGAGCGCTCTGGGACAAGGAATGTGGTAACTTCCGCTCTTTGATGTTGAGTGTTATCCTCGAGTAATTTGGTATGTAATCGAAAATGAACCCATCGGAACAGTCAGTAGAGGGGGAATATTGGTGATTCTTTTGTTCCTAGTGTTCTTCTACCTGCCATAAAATCTCTTCGTATCGAGAGGTGGGAAAGTTGCCCCTCCAAAAGGCCTAAGGGCGCTAGTTGACCAATCACGCCTAAGGATCCAGACCATGATCCTACCAACACTCGCTCGACGTCTATAAAAATTTCTCAGCCACTGAAAAAAAAAACTTAAGACATTGTCGACTCGGATATGGTTTTTCTGATTCCGAAACCTAAACGCAATCTAGAAGTGTCAAAAACGTGCAACTATTATCAATTATAATCGAAAATCTGGTATTCTACTTTATTCCCTTCATTCCTCAAGCTGTTTGCGAGTGAAACGGCACATAAAATCGCACCCCGATCACCAGGCAAACGTGGGGGAGTGAGGCACTTGATCAATTGCTTATGGTTGATACTTCAGATTCCTCTAACGAGACCAATTCCTCCCAAAGTTCCCAAGAATTAAAACAGTGTTGAGATCAATAAAAAAATACATTGCGTTTTTCCATGCCCAAGCTACAAATATTGAGGAACTAGTTAAGACCCGTCAGCCGAAATCTCAACATGCAATAGCAAGATTGAGCAGGTATGAAACAACGAGCCACACCTTTCCCTCAAACCTAAGCCATCCCGGTCCACGTTAATGCCGTTGCACGCTATCAATACGGACCACAGATAAGTGGCTAGACCCAGTAGAGAAGCGGATTGCCGGTGCATAGAACCACAGCTGCATACTGATGCGTTGATATTTGGGGTGCGTGCTTAACATGTTTCTTTTTTATTTTTAGTGATAAAGGTTCGCGAGTGAGCCAATCGATAGGATTCTCTAAGTCTATACAAAATATACAATCCTCGATCTGTTCTTTTACGAGCTACGTACGAGCAAGGGCTTCTGCATACGCCATTCGGGAAGTCGAAGCGTCTTTTTTTGTCGCAAACGGATGTTGGATTGTGGGATGCAGAGTGCTTAGATGCAGGTGGGGGTCAACAAGCTAGAGCTCTTCAGTCGTGATAGTGATATATACGAGGTCTCGGAAGCATTCTCGTTCGCTTTCGAAACTTCGCGATATCGAAATCCTACGGCTTGTGCCAACTAACTCCAAGCCCCCTAAGCTAGATAATACCTACGCAAACGGCACAGGCAGCCTTATCGTAGGGAAACCCAACACTAACCAACATGTTAACAGGGTTTAACACACCTGTCTCCAAGGGTTGGTAGCGAAGCTAAAAGCGGGCTACAAAAAAGCGAACATCAAAGACCACGATTTTCGAGGGGATTCCTTGTTTGATGCATGTTAACTGTAACGGATATACGTATGCAGGTCTTTTTTAGTTAATTGAAGTTCGATTGGGTTTCAATTCTCAGCACCCAAGCTCCTCGGCCCGCTTTAGCTTCCAAGATCCTGAGTGCTGATTAACAATTCACAATTGGAACGGAACTCCCCACCCGATACGATTTGACTCAATTTCCCTGGCAATTGCATACGGGATTTATGCATACAACGTTCGTGGAGGGAGGTCAATGCGGCACGGTGCAGCAACATCCTACAGCACGCACGGGAAATGCAATGTTGGTTCCTTGAGATCGATATTTTGTCTCTGGATCCACTTGCAACAGCAACACACTTTTTTAGAAACGTCCCAGAGCCTATTCAGTTAGCTTCATTATCGAGCTTGCGAATTCTCTCTCATAATGACGTTTCGGCAGAGCTAAGGTAGGGTCGGTGGATAACTACTACGTATATTTCAATTATTTTTCTCCGAGGAGTCAATCGAGCTTGATTGTACAAGAATATGACGGTGTTATGATGGCAGCGGGTATGTACGGACGAGGTATATACAGATGACAACCAGCACAGTTGAAGGAAGAATTTATACAACAAAGAACGTGAACACGAAGTCCGAGATAAAGGGTTAATAAACTGTAATCCTGCAGCCTGTCGGAGTATCACATCACATCAGCCCGATATGACATATATCGCCTATCACTATCACACCCGAAAGCGGATCCTCCCGATAAGACATCCAACGTCCAAGGACCCCTACCGGAAAGATAACCCCCTTCCGAAAATCCTAGCTTAGTTTAGGCGATACCGTATGGTTGCCTCTACGCCGGCTCTCCCGAAGGGCCAGTAATAGTCTGTGACAAAGGCGGCGGAGACCCAAAGTTCGGTGTGCCGTCCGAATTCCAGTTGACCTTCTGTGCCATGGTATATCTATTGCCATCACATGCGCCATTGGAGTTACCAGTGGCATGATAGACGTTCCAAATTTCTGTGCCGTCAGGGCTGGTAAAGAATCTGTGGTTTCATCGTATCGCGTTAGGACTTGTCCGAGATCTTCAATTGTGCTTGAATAAAATTGTAAGAACCGATTTACATACCCGTTATGTCCGGCTCCGTAATTCCCATTAGCACCCTTAAACACCGGGCCCTTCTTCGTCCAGCTGCTCGCCTGCAATGGATCTCCACTTCCCTTGTATGTTAACAACCCAAGTTGGTAACTACTCGTCCAGCAATACGAGGCTGAAAACACAACCATAGTCTTCCCACCGCCATACAAAGCCGCAGGGCCCTCATTAACCGCGCCTCCAACCGTCTCCCACGAATTCGTAGGCTCGGAAAGCAAATACGGCGTTTGAATAGTATACGGATTTGTCATTTTAGCGATATACATCGACTGTCTCCCCGCTGGCGAAAAGCGGGACCAGACGAGGTAATATGCATCTGGGAACCTAAGAATCGAACCGTCGATTCCCCAGACACCGGATTCGAGCGCGCGTTTATAAACGTACTTGTCGAGGATGTTGGTCCCACCTTCGAGGACATGCATGCGCTGGCCGCCGCAGCATTCTTGTGTACCCGCGGTGTAGTATAGGTACCATCTGTTGTCGAGCCAGTGGGCTTCTGGGGCCCAGAAGTTACCAGAGCGAGAGGCGGTGCTATCGGTCCAAATTGTGGTTGGAGAGGCAGTTTTGAGGCCGGCCAGGGTGGTAGCTCGGGTTACTTGGATGTTTGTCCAGGTTGTGGTTAAGAGGTAATAGTATCCGCCAGTGTACACGATGAAGGGGTCGGAGCCGTTGGGGTTCTTGAGAGGGTTTTGGAAATTTCGGGCGTCGACAATCGAGAGCGAGAAGGCGAGCCATGTGGCTGCCGTTGAGAGAAACTTCAGGCCAAACATTCTCCTGATATTGGTGTCTGATATTGGATTCTGCGAGACCTTAGAGACTTAGATACATTGGTCTGGACGAGTATGCGGCTTCTTATAGACAATGCGCTCCCAATGGTCACAGCTACCCACTGGCTTGTTAGCCCGGTCCCGCATCTTCGTTTCTTCAAGCCCTAACTTCCATCTTTAGGTAAACCCTTCCCCGTCGTTCTCAATCTGGAGGAACTTCAACCGCTTAGCCCGTCCGGTTAAAACTGAACCGGGCAACAGGAGGCTTCCAAGCCAGGGAACGACTCGATCCGAACGCCTATATTGCATCATTTAACATCACAATCTATGGTATAACTTGCGATTTGTGGAAAATTAACCTGCTATGACCAGGGACAGTATTCTGGGGTAAAGGAACTGCTAACCATGGATAGGGTGTTAAGGGAAGGTGGGGCGGAGAGCGTGCATCCGGACCGATTAAGCTTAAAGCCTTACATTCGTCTCCTTTGAAGTTATGTGGATACACCCGTATATCGGAATATATCTATATTCGCAACTTCCTAAACCTCGGTTAGCGGTAATGTATGTATCGTTAAAGATATCAAGCTAAGTTAATGTGTGACAACTGTGGGGAAATATCCCGGAGACACGGTCCGTTCCCCTGCATGTCGACCTTATATTTAGCCAGAAGCTCGAAGCTGTGGGTTCTGCATCAACCCACATTCATCAAGATATTAAATTGGAAATGAGCAAGAATCTACCGAGTCCTAACTCGACCCAGTCCCGTCAAAGGTTTATTTTATCAGTCAAGATGCCTCGTTACAACATTGATATTAATTCCAGTGCAAGTGTATTTGTAGACGTTCATATAGTAGACTGTACAGCGTCTAAAAGGCAACGTGAACAACACAACAAAGTCAAAATGATGTAAAAAAGACGTAAGTTATAGAATGGAAGTTCTCACGTGCTAGCTCGTAACCTCACGTGCATGGCACCAGCTTCGACTCGAGCTCAGAGGCTAGAGCAGTAGAAGTCTAAGGTAACTTAGAAGTCTTTGCGATTTATGTTCTCTCTCGATATGATTCTTTGGCCCGGGCTTCTGGTAAACCATCGTATGAGATCACCGCGAGGACAGGTACACCATGCACTTTTCTAATACCACTCAGCGATATTATATCAGCGTGGCTTCAAATTCGCTTGCCATAACCCACACCAATGGGATATCGCGGAACTTACCTGATTTTTCGGAGGCCACTGGGCCAATGAACTTGTACGACGTGAGGAATGCAAGGTTTGACATTGCATGGGTTGCAGTAAGGGCGCTGCCGGCGACAAAAGGTGCCTGAATTTTTGTACAACAAAGCGTGCGTTAAAAATGGCGGGGTGGGGGGCTGAAGAATCCTTTAAATTCTTCACTGCTGCAATTGGTTTCAAAATTTTAAATAGCTCGCTGGCCGATAAACAGGCACTCACTCGTATCTATATATATTCCTGTGCCATCGATGGGGTATCAATTGGCCTGCGGGTTTCTTTATCTGTGATTGGAAAGAGGTTGTCGTTAATATTGAGTAGGATAGAGCCTCTCATTCCACAGATATGTTGGTTAACTCGGTTCACCATTGCTCGTTACTTGTGCTGAAATATATCAGAGCTAATCATGCGCACCTTGTACTAGATTTACGAAGGAGAACTTATCTAATTTCGAAGAGAAATGTCTACCAACTCGTGCGATTCACTTACGCCGTCCTCCTCAAACCGGACTACGTATACGGTATCAAAGCTTCCGACAGGTTGCATCGTAACAAAACAACCGTCCGAATCAAACATTCACATGGTCAAGATCCTAAATTTCCTCGGATTCAGTGTTTATTTGACGTACCAACCTATCAATTGGATAAATTGGGAAAGAGTTCATGCGCGGATAGGGTTTATACTAGCGCTAGCACAAGAACCGGAAGTCACAAATCGACTGTGGGTTATTTTACCTATAGTTGGCGTTTTGCTACTGGGTTATCTTTGGGTGTTTCTCAGGGTACTTCAGTCACTGGTTTATCATCTTGTAGCCTCAGCAGTTTGTGGGATCCTAGTAGCAGTGATGGGATATTGTGGTATGCATATGTTTTCACAAGCCATGCATGAGATTGAAGAGTTATACCTGAAGAGATCTAGACAGAACTCGGTCACTTCGTGGAGGCCGCTGGTTTATGGGACAGGACAGAGTATTTTGTACAACGTTCGGGCTCGCCGGGACTAAGTATGTTATATACCGGGCTCAAATGTATACGTATATTGGTTTCTGTTCAGGTTGGCGTTCTTGATGGGGTTTTATAATGTTCGTTTAGTTTTCTTATGGATGTACTCACGATCTAACGGTTTACTAGAGACTATAGAAACAATTGTACAACTAATTTGCAAAGGCCAACGTGAAACCATAATTCTCGATTCCAAATGTTAAACATTAAAGAATCCAAGTACCCTTCTGAATCTCCGTATATTCATATCCCGGTAACCTTCGAAACCAGTGCACATGTGTCGTCTGTGCAGCGCCCAGGAATTTTTCAACTAAAACCTTCTGGAGATGTGCCTGGAAAATCCCAACCGCGGCGTATGCAATCGCCCATTCAGGCCGGATCTCGAAGGCAATTCCGCAGGCAGATAAGAAGATTTGGCGTAAAGGGTTAAAGAAAAGCAGCCAGTTCGCCATATCAAACTCGACCAAAGGTTTAACCGCCATGACAGGCACTGCGAAGGCATCATCGCCGTCTCGGCGAACCCTTCCTCTCTGTATATCATCAAGTGCATCTTGACAGTTTTCTGGCTTTCCGGGCAAAGAAGACCTATAAAGTTCCTCCCATTTCCAATCTTTCTCGGGGCTTATGTGACTCTTTCTGACCTTAATGTAGCAAATCTCTCGTCGGCCGACGTCGAGTAGAAATCCAGAGTATACCTGTGTAAGAGCGAATGCCATGACAAAGAATATAAACTCTAGTGGCGGTTGACTGGTAACTGCCCACTTTATAATAGCAAGGGTAGGTAAGGGACCTAGTCCCCCCCATACCATAAAGCAAGTTATAAAACGACCATAAGTGTTACAACCCCACTGCCACACAGGGAAAACTAGATGGACACTTAGCCATCTGTTAAACGGTTCGACATTATTTTTCTGTCCCTCTACGTCGGATCCATCCACTCCACCTTTCCCACCTCCGCCCTCCCTCACCGCATAAAACTCCATCTTCTCTATTGCGTCCTCCACCAATGCATCGTAATTTGCTTTAGTCAGGGGAGTAGTCTCAAGTCGTCCAGCTTTGCGTATTGGTACAAGTATCTCGTAGTCTTTATTATCGTTAAAGGCTCTCTTCATGCCATCGTAACGCGCGGCTATGTCGATGGAACTGTTTAAGGCAAGGTATTTATCTGCGCTACGGCCGACTAGACACTGGATCGCAACCGTATCTACTGGGTTTACGCCGTAGTTCATTGCTGCTAGTGAGCCTATAGGAACGATCAAAGCTCCAAGATGGGGTAGAGTGAGCGATTTTGAGTGTTCTGTATCAGCCATGCTGGAGACCGCAGGATGCCGTCGCTATGATAAGCAAACTGCGCGGCTATTCTGAATGTTCGGTCCAAATAGTTCTCGATAGATATGGCTATTAGGGGTCCCGGGATCCCGATCAATAATTTGAAGAATATCTGGAATAACGAGGATACAAAAATAATAATAGTCTAGAGAGTGAGTATCCACCATTTCATTGCCAAGCGACGAGAAATCTCCGGGGTTTTTAAATTTTGGACCAGTAGACATATTTGAGGAATGGAGCGGCTGAGCCAGATCTCGCAGAGTCGTCATACATCTCCCGAGATCCCACAAGGCTATCATCTTTCCCACATCATATGACCACTTACTCATATGTACAAATTTGTTGCTATAGCGCTAGCTATTGTAAATTCCTTATGGTATACGGTAGCAGAACATCACATCCTATAAATATAGGTACCAACCCGCCCTCCAACCTTTTCGACCGCGCAGGGAAGACAGAAGACAAAGAGGCATTGTAGTTTGGTAGGAAGCCGACGGTAGGTAGGCTGTGGGTGGATATGAGCAGATCTGGGAGTCGACTTATACTATTACTGTACAAGGTTGTCCAGGATTCGGTACCTCTAGACTAGACTAATTCAGGATTTAGGACCCTATTCAGGGAATGCCAGGAATTCTTCTTTCAACGAATAGTCACCAATTGCAACACATACTTCGTCATCGTGGGAAATCTATCATTACGCTTACCTTATGATTATTTTAGTCCCGTATAAGTTTTGTAAAGCATCGCCTAGTAATGTAATTCAAGGGAGGCCCTTTCCCGGCGCTGCATCTCTACCATAAATTAAGGTCGCTTGAGGCGTATACAGGTTGCTCATGTTAGCGGTGCGTTGACCTCAACTAACCTTCACCGATATCGCCATGCAGTCCACAATTTCACGCGCACACGCGTCAACGTGTTCCAAGCCACATCAATCACTTTATCTGTTTCAGTATATGTATGGTAGCTCACAGTTATCCTGGGAAGGATAGTTGCCTCAAGTAGGGCATTGGATTTGGTTTGCTCACCGTCCGTAATATATAATTGTATCTGCTCCGCAAGTGCTGCCAAAGCTTCTGGTCAGACAACTCAAACGCGACAGCCTGACCCGACCTCGAGGCACGCAATTGCGCGCAAGCTGCAAGTTGAGTGAACCCTTTGTGGCGTCTGGGTACGAGACCAGTGGAACGGTATTATATGTACGTTCAAACAGTTAGCAACGACCCCGCAGAAAAATAGGGCCCTTCGAATCTATCGTCACGAAACCGACACATTCCCGCCCAAATCCCAACCCGACGTCATGGCGCTGACGAGCAGGGAATACGATCGTTATTGGATAGAAGACCTTACGTCGGACGATATATCGAAGTTTTATCAAAAATCCCTTAGACATCTTAGAAGGGAAGGGGAGGGAGCTATATCTACCGAAGAAGTTATGATAAAGCTTTATGGGTCACCTTCAAGCCCTGAAGAAGTGAGGATCTTTAATAGGCGATGGAGGCTATTGAGAGTATGCGAGCATTTCCCATCATCATCTTAACACTTTATTTTAGGATGAAGGCTGATAGAACTTAGGAAGCTATTGTCAGGATCGTGGGTTCTTTCATCGCTCGCGATAGTCCTACTCAAGTCAAGGAACCTACACTCGTGTACCTGAAAACTCTAAAAACTATAAGACTTCCTACGGAACAAAGACTACGAGTATCAAATGCGATATCACAAGCCCCAGAATACAGCTGCTTCACCTCGACGGCCCCGGACCCCACTTTCCTTGCTAGTTGGCTTTGGGATAACCGAATCGTATACCTAATCGAGAAAGCGAGGAAACGAGGAAAGCCAAAGCGTCGAATCGGAGAGACATCCCGAGAAGAGGTGGAATCCCAAGAAGGACCTAGTCTGCCATCTGTATCCTCGTTATTACGGGAGACCGGTTGATATTATTAATTTCAAGGTGAGAAGAGATCAATGTATGACCTCCGAGTAGTACAGGATCTTATACGCCCGGCTCAATGTTGGACTGTAAGTTAGTTAGAGGTATCTTGGAGACCTTGATCCTAATGTTTAGTAGCAATGTCGTTTCGATAGAATTGTGTCTTAAGATAGAAACCTCAGTGTTTATATAGGTTTTCCCCCCCTTCTTCCCCCAAAGTTCTAGTAGACAAAGTATTGTTTCAAGCTTTGTGTTTGCGCTTTAAAAGAAAACTTCCCAAAAAAAGCTCGACGGCTAAATGTAGGCCTCAATCGGGGACCATTGCCGCGGAGCGGCTATCAAGTTAGCACACATCCAACATCGCACCATCTTTAGCAAGCTTATCTGCAATCGTGTTGGACGTTCGGGGAATTTGCCAGAAAGAAATGCTAGTCTTCCTCTTATTTTCAAGTCTGGAAAGATCTTCTTCCAGCTGTAAGAAGAATTCAATATTGGCCGGCACATTGCCTTGTGCATTCCTCAACCCATTGGACTTCCATTTTGAGAGCCTTTCTGTAATCCCTTTAACCACATATTCTGAATCCATCGCAATGATCCACCTTGGTTCCTTTTCGAAATTTTCGTGATCCACTTTCGAACCTTTTTTTCTCGGGCGCTTAGGCTCGGGTGATCTGTACACATCGTAATAATCATCGATTGCATCAACAGCTGCTATCGCCGCTCTGAGTTCTGCGATTTGGCTTGTTCGTCTTGAATCTGGCCCATCCAAAGCTGAGAAAGGTTTTGAAAGTTGATCTGCATCTCCTTTTCCAAAAGCTATTCCAACGCCACCACGAGCTCCCGTAAAGCCATTGTTGAAACAAGCTCCATCTGCGAAAACAAGTCTATAATGATGGCAACCATTTGGATGTTGGCAGCACTTTGCGGAGAATTCTTCGCAGTTATCGCATACCACGACCTGCTCGTCGCAATCGAGACGTGAAATCGAAGGGCAGTTAACCCAAAGCCGACCTTGCGTGGATGGTCCGGTCATTTCAATGTTGACTGGCCGGAGAATTTCTATAGCATGTCATTCATTTAGTATACCGGAGTGGGTCTTTGTTTTTTGCATTATGTGCAACTTACTAGTGGTCGAGAGAGATGAGGGTTTTCTGGCGTAAGGGAACCTCCGGTCCCTGGAGACGTAGGAATGGAGATTTGAAGAAGAAAAACGGAAAAGACTTGATGAATTCAAACAGAGGGTATGAATCAATTGGTAACGGCTTTAAGGTGTCGTGAGGCTTGAGGGTACCGCGTTCGTAGGTTCATGACCTAACGGTGAGACATCGTTCGGTGTCGGTTGGTGGTTGAATCTTACACCAGGCGAGGGGAAGCATTTCGTTATCTTTCCTCTAGCTACCTGCATGATTTCCAATCTCGTAGTCAACATACTGCGGCATAGTCGCGACGACGCAACGCAGGGCATATGAAAGCTAGGCTGAGATTGAACGGCATCATGTATTAACTGAACGTCATACAAGCATAAACACCTAAAAGATCCCATTACATGTACAGTATATTGATTCCGTCTAAACAAATTAATTAACGCCAGCATATAGTGGGCTAAATCCACTGTTCTTCGAGACTCAAATCTACTCCCAGAATCCGTGTATCAAACCTACCCAGCCCATGTACAGACCGCTTTTACAACGTACCAGGAACTCGATATAGCCTCCAAAATCCCATCCCTAATAGTAGCCGGAATGAGGGTACTCACTCAGCTGTAGAGGTGGTAGAATAAAATTCCCTTCCCTATCTAACTGCCACCTTGTGTTTGCTTGCTCAGCTGCAGGCGCAGGCTGGGAACTCTCTGCTCCTCTATATCTGGCTGCCGCCCAAAATTGAATTGACCTTCCATATTTAGCCGTTCTAGATTTGACTGTTCTCCTTGTCTTGATTGCGCGCCTCTTATCGTTTTCATCCTATTGTCCCAGACCAAGACCTCTTCGTTTGCATGATACACAGCCTTTTCGACGAATACACTTGTTATCCCATAGCCAACGTGTATACATCTTAGTCGTGATGCCGCCTACTCTATACTCGCTGAGATCGAATATTGCATTTGATATTCTCAAACGATCCTCCTTCGACAGTGTTGCAAAGTAACCCCCTGCCTTTTGTGGGTAGGACTCAAAAAACGAGGTTGATATTTCCCGAACGGCTTTCTAGTATTTGTGAGTCGGATATTTACTAGACTAGCTACTTACAGAGTACATAGAACCAATCTCGTCGCTAGAGGCATGTTATAGCAGGTTTGCACAGATCAGAATCCAACACCCCAACGCACTCTATAATTCATGCATTACCCAAATTAGTGTCCAGGCCCTACCTAGTCTTGCGTGAACTAGTAGGGGTCTCCAAGGCCACCAGCATTGTAATTAGTCTTGTGGCCAGTGTCATAACCAAGAAACTTTTCCTTTCAAAAGCGGAGTCCTGTAATCCCTCCAATATACATTCAAATAGCTGAGATCCTATATACACCTAAAAGAATATACACTCCGTTCACACATAGCGAAGCCGGACTCACACCTATCTTACAATTCCTCAATTTTACTCACCCCCCTCCATCCTCCCCTTCTCCCTCGTATACCCCTCCACAGTCTTCACCAACTTCTTAAAGGGCACTCTATTAACCTCCTTCCTCTTCCCCACACTCTTCCCCAACACCTCACCTTTCCTCTTCTTATCCCATCCTTTCCTTCCATCTTTCTTCTTACTCTTCCCCACACTCACAGTTCCTTTTCCCTCTCTCTCCTTCCTCCCTTCCCTTTCTCTTTCAATAATAACCTTCTTACTTTCTCTCACAACCTTAGTTTTCGCACCCCAAACCCACAGATCCCCCCACTTCGCCTTCCTAGCGTCGGTGTATGCTTTCTTACTAAAACTATTTGGAACAATCCACCTCTCCAGATCGCCGTGGGAGGTACACACGTCAAAAGTAACGTGGTGATCACCTTTTATAGGCGGTAAAATCAACCTAGGTTGTAAATGCATATATCCCCTCTTCTCCTCCTCTGTATACTCCTTCAATATTTTATCAACTTCGATGGGTAATAATTTGGGTTTTCTGTCCAAATTTTCTTTCCTTCGTTTCGCAATCGGTTGGTCGACTGCTAGGGTTTCATCCTTTTTAACCCCACGGCGGACGGAGATGTAGCTGAAATAGGCGTTTGTGTGGTCCGTGTAGCCTGATACTACACGTTGGGCAATGGTGGTCCGTTGGTATTTTTGTGGGAATTTACAGACGTCGTTGGATTTGAAGATTACGCGTTGATTCGAGTGCATGGGACATTCGTTGTGGTTTGTGCAGGGGGCAATGATCATTCCTTCTTCAAGTTGTCGTTCTGCTATATTCGCTGCTGTGTCCTTTGATGTTGGTTTTGGAGGTTGTTGGCCTAATCCTAGGATATCTTCTTCGATGGGACCGGTGATGTCGTCTACCTCTGTAGCTTCTGATTTGGAATCTTTGCGTTTTTCGGAGAGGGGGGATTTTATCCATTTTCTTAGTAGACGTTGACGAGCGCTGGCGATGTTGTTGAAGCCGTCGACGTTACCGAGTTCAACGAGGCAGAGGACGCCGCCGGGGGTTAGGAGTTGCCAGAGGTTGTCGATGTGGTGTTGGAAGAGGTTTTCCTTTTTGATGTGTTCGAGGGTGTAGCTTGCGAAGATTAGATCGTAACTTCGTTTGGGGTTTACTGGTGGTTGTTTTTTGTATTCTGCCGCCTCTTCTTCTCCTTCTTCTGCTGATAGCGTTTTGGCGGTATCGATATCGTCGGTATTTGTGTCTTCCCAGACTACCTCTCCAATATCTTCTTCCTCCCCTTCTTTCGCAGTAGAAGTTTCAGACTGTTGTTGAAACCCAGAATCATCCCACCTAACATTCCCATGCACTGCCGAAAAATACGGCACCCTAGGCAAGAAGGTCGTATTCATCAAAATCTTCGACGCAAGACCTCTAACGTGAGGATTAGCCGTCACAACCGTCGCCTCAAATTTATAATTCTCGTCCAGACTCGCTGCTTTAACACCTTCAACCCCATGACCCCAATCCCATGTTCCATCTCTTTCGCTTTCTGATACAATTCTATCAGAATCTTCGTTGATAGCCAACTGATTCGGTTGCGCGTCGTTTTCTTGAAGTCTTCTTTCTTCTTCAGCCATATTCTCCGCTTTCACAATATCCCCCCAAGCCATAATCCCCGCTCCACCACCACCAACGTCTAAAACTTTCTTAACCCCCCTCGCCCAAGCACCACCAAGCCGTCTTCGAACCTCCGTCGCAACCCCCAAATTAACCGCATAAACCTCCGGCATCACAACGCCCAACCACACCGCCGCATCCAATTTATCCCCTCTATGAGTTTCAGGACTAAGATTAGGATGATACCCACTTTTCCCTTTTCCAGGACCACGAATGGTACCCGTCCCCGTAGGTGCTCTAACAGGCGGTGGGTTATAAAGTAACGTTCTTTCACGGAGGTGTTCGGGTTTTACATCCTTTAGAAGTTCGGCAGTGGTCTGTTGGAGACGTTTGGGGACGAAGACTGTGGAAGGGTAGGTTGCGAAACGGCCACGGACGGTGAGCGGGTGGGTTCGGACGTATTCTTCTTCTGCTGAATCACCTTCTTTGGCGTATGTGGTATCGAGGGCTTTTGTGATTTCTGCGGCGGCAGCGCGGGCGTCGAGGAGGGCTTGGATTTGGGCATCGTCGGTTGTAGGAGAAGAAGGGTCTTTGAAAGATCTTGGAGTTTCAACCGTCGGTTCCTCGATCACTACTTCCTCTCCCTCTCCCAGATCCACTTCCTCAAACGCACCCTCCGCTTCAGCCATAACCTCCTCCTCCTCCTCCCTCTTCAACGGCCGTCCTTCCGCATCAACAGGTCCATAATAACTAACAACCCCATCTTCAACCGTATACCCGCCTTCCTCTCCTTCCTCCCCAGCATTAACATTAACCCCATCAACAACCAACACGGCCTCTTCAAATAACATCCCATCCTCCATCATCCCTTCAATCTCCTTCGTCTCCTGTTCGTTCCACCATCGCTTAGGTTCTCCATAAAGTGTTTTCCATAGCCGTTGGTCTGTGGGTGATAATAATCCTTCGGGGAGGGTGTCTTGCCATTTTATACGAACTGCTTCGACGGTGGGGAGGGATGAAGTGGAGATTGGTGGTTCTATTTCTTCTTGTTGTGGTGGAGGTGGAGGCGATTGGAAGGTTGATTTAGTCGTGGAAAAGTGACGAGGGTATAAACTTGACGTTGTTGAAGAAACCTGAATTGTTGGAGGAGTAGTCAGAAGTCCACGGTGGTGACGGTATACCCGTCCACCATTACCACCACCATGAAGCGGATTACTCCTCTTCGAAAGCCGAGATGAGAGCCGACAGAACAGACATATCGATTGAGGCGTTAACCGGCGTGCCGTCGACATTATACCGTTTTCAATGGAACGGATGTCGTAGTCATGCGAGGCGGGATGAGGGGTGGTGAATAAATTCCCATGTGTGGAGAAATTTGTTGTGTTTCCAGAAAAAGTCTGGGGCAATTGGAACGTCGCCTATTGGCTGGGGCGGCACTAGCAGTGTCCACATGGACCCACCGCTACCTTATCAAGAACAGAGGATCGTAAAATAAAAATCCCTTTAAACTATAGACATGAAAGGTAAAAAAAGAGCTAGAGCTAACAACAAAAAGGGAATAATAACCTAAAAGTTACCAAGCCGGAGTAAAGAGGAGTAGGAGTAAAAGTGTTAATAAGGCCGTCCCGTCGTCCCGTGTTATAAAACCCACGAATTAACCACTAGTAGAAAGGTCTCCCAGGTATAAAACAAAAGACGACAGAAACACCAGGAACGGTCGATATATATCCAGCGTGGGGGTTTTTGTAACAAAAGGAGATTCAAAAAACAAAGACACTTTTAGGTACTAGCTAAACCCCTCCCTTGCCCTTTCAAAAGGAATCCGAGAAACAAATCAAAAAAGGGCATTTACAATTCATCCTTGACAACTTCCTCAACGACGACCTAATAGACTATTAGCAAGAGCACGTACCAATGCAGAAGACGGGATTCAACTTACAGTCTCGGTGGATTCAGGGTCGTCAACGATAACGGTCTTGGTTTCAGTAACAGCCTGTATGAGAATTAGCATAAAATCCATCCAAGGCTTGCCTAGGTTATCAACTTACTTCAGGCTCAACCCACTCAATAGCAGTCTCTTCACCGTCTGGTCCAATCTCAATCGATGGCCTCTCATCATCACTGGCGATCGAAGCATCAGCAGGTGGTGCAGCGTCTCCATCGGCCTCAAACTTCCTGCTCTTAGTATTCGCCTCAGCCTCAGCTGGCTCATCAGACTCTGCAGCCTCTCCACCTTCAGTAGCAGGCTCAACAGCCTCAGGCTCGGCTGCAACGGTATCATCCTTAGGAGGAGCCTCAACGTCACCCTCCTCAACAGCGACCTCATTTCCGTACTGATCAATAACCCTAGTCTTGGTCGCGTACTTGGTCTCAAACGAAACACCTTCTTGCATCAGCGCTGCGACTTCGTCTTCGCCGAGGAGGTTTCCATCTTGATCTCTATACTCGACTTTCTCCTCTTGGCTAACGATGGATCCGACGAGTTTAGCGGCGTCCTCGAGCTTTGCCTTCTGGGAAGCTTCGGGAGCTGCGTCCTTCTTGTCTCCCTTGGAGACGGCAATTGGCTTGTGGACTGCCGGTTGTTCACCGCCCTTAGCAGCGCCGCTGGCAGATGCTGTGGCTCCGGTGGCTCCGCTCTTAGATGGAGTGTACTTGGCATATTGCTCGTAGTTATCAAAGAAGGTATTGCAATCCCAATCCCACTTGCTGAAAAGCTTGACGCGCTTGCATTCGGACTTGGTCCACTGGTTACCATAGACGATTGGGCTGTAGAGCCAGAACACAACAATGCTGGCACTGAGGTATCCAATGGTAGCCAACAATCCGATAGAGGCATTAGCACGGAGGCCAGCGAAGTTGAGTCTAGCGAAAACGAAGTCCCAGATTTGGCAAACGGCAACGATACCGAAGAAGAGGGCAGGGAAGTAGTGGTGCAAGAAGAGCTGACGCTTCATGAGGAAGAATGGGAAGTAGTGGAAGGCCCATGCCAAGACATTAGCACCGATCTCAAAGTCGAAGCGGCGGAAGTTCTCAACATCGTAGTCCTTGAAACCACGTTGCCATCGGAGAAGGGCGATACCCTTGAAGAGGAGGTAGAGAACGACGGCACCGGTGGTGCTGTACCAGATGAGCGGGTTGCCCATGAGGTAGATCTGACGGTGGTCGCGACCCCAGAAGTTGATACCGCGCTTGAGGAGTGGCCAGGAGTCGGGTCTGGAGTCCCAGGCGTGGCTGTCAACCAAACCGGCGTTGGTCCTCCACATGACCTTCTGTAATTCCCAGAACTTTCCGAGGAAACCGGGGTTCTTGTAGTTGATCATCTCGACATCAGGTCCCTTAAGCTGTGGGTGGACGTTCTGTTCAACGAACCAGACGGAATTAGGGAGAGTACCACCCTTGGCGCAGGTAACCTCCTGTTGCTCGTAACCCCAGCTTGGAAGCTTGACCTTGTGGGAGAACAAGACGCAGCCGGTCATGACGTGGACGAGCTTGAAGCGGGTCTCGATGGTCCTGACACGTTCCTTGGCAATGGAGCCCTTGGACATGCTCTTAATAATCTCGATACGGAAATAGTCATTAGCATCGCCATCGAAGCCTTCGTAGCCGTAGGCAGACACCTCGTTTTGCCAGTCAGCATCGGTGACAGGTGGTCTGACGTCATGGGAGTGGAGTCTGCGGTGGGTAGGGTTGTGGTAGAGCTTGATGGTATCGCCGTCTTTGAGGAGGACTGGTGGGGAGATGGCGTCGAAGCCGCTGACACCGACACCGCCTTCTGGCTTGGTAGTGTTCTCAATTGTGAAGAAGTTATTGTCGTCCTTGTGCGGGTAGAGGGTAATCTGCTGCTGCTTGGAACCGCTGGGGTACATGTGGTTGTGGGAGTGGAGGTAACCACCCTGGGTATTCCAGTGGCGGAGGGTGATCTTGGCACCGTAGGCGACATCGGCTGGGACGGCCTTCATCTGTTTCGTATTGAGGGTGGACTGGAATTGAGCGGACATGAAGCCATCACCGTCACCGGGGTTGACGAGGCAGAGGAAGTGGATCCAAAACATGAACATGTAGAAGGCCAGTGGGATAGCGATCAAGCAGAGCGCGCGGGCGGCGACGTGCTTGAACCAGAGCTGAATAGAGACGTTCTTGGTATCACCTAGGAGGAGCCAGAGCTGTAGAACGGTGATGCTACCGACCCAGGCAATGGTGAAGAGACCAACCCACTTGACGGAGAGGGTGGCACCGAGACCGAGACCGCTGGCGGCCAACCAGAACCACCAGTTTGGTCCGAACCAGGCACCGGGTCCGAGAGCATGCTGGTTCATGAAGGAAGTCCATGAGAGGGCGGTGAGGGCGGTGAAGCAGACGAGGGGCGAGTCCAAGAGGATCAATCGGGACTGGGTGACCAGGCCGTTCTCTAAACCACCATTAGCTCATGAAATATTTGAAATATGATAAGATAGGAAGCACCCACCGAAGGTAATGAAACCGGCGCCGAGGATGGCAGCAAAGGTGGAGCATCCAGCAGCTTTGATGGTGAGGAAAGCGGTGGGGACGACGAAGATGCCGAGAATGGCAGGCAACAACCTCATGGCGACGTATGGGACACCGGGTTCAAGGTAGTCCTTGCCGATTTCCTTGAAATCGAAGGAGCCATCGAAACCAGCGAGGAAACCAGCGAGAGTGATAAGAAGCTTGGCCAATGGGGGGTGGACGTCCATAAAGAACTTGCCCTTGATGTATTTGGTAGCGAAGCCGCCGAAGCTGTTGGTCGGAAATCGCGAGAATTAGCCATTGTACGTCATAACGCGCCAATTTATTGTATTGTATTTTATTTTCTCAGCCTTGCAAGGAGACATATAGAGAATTGTATACATACTGGACTTCATCGAAGACGACACTGGTAGGTTGGTGTATTCTGAAGAGACGGACAAAGACAGCTACGACGGTGAGGGCGATGAGGATGGACCAGTCGGAGCTGGGGAGGCTGAAGATGTCAAAGTCCCGAACGGTACCCCATGTGGACCAGTAATTGGCTTTCGAGGATGTCGAAGAGGAGCCCTTTGTGGCCTTCTTTTTTGAGGAGGAGGAAGTGGTGGTTAGAGTTGGAGAGGCGGGAGTAGGCGACCGCGAGCGAGACCTGCCGCGGTCTGAGGCGTCGGCGGCGAGGTTGCCGGACTTCTTCTTCGTCGTCATTGTGACGACTTTAATTTGAGAAGAACTCAATCAATTACCTTTGATCAAGACAAGACAATGAAGTCTTTGAGGGTAAATGATGATGAGGATGAGGGTGAGGGTGATGGTGAGGATGGTGATGGGGAAGGGAAGAAGAGGAAAAGGGTCTTTATGGGAGGATATGAGGATATGTGGTGGTATGGGGCTAAAGTGTATCGTGTCTTTAATTGTGGTTGCAGCGGCGGAAATGGCAATATGGCAATAAAGGCTAGATCGATAACGTGAACGCCCCTCCGAGAACACCAGATTTGTTCGGTCTGGACAGAACAGCCACTAATAAGAAGCATCAGCCTTAATTTGGCAGGGCTAAAACGGTGGAGATTAATCGAAACACCATCCAGACACCTGTCCTGTTCAACCATTACATACTATCACTAGCTATCTCCTATTGCTTGGTTGATTGATTGATTGATTGATTGAATGATACAGATGTATACATGGTCAATTGCAGTACGTAAGGACACACGACGCTCCCGAAGACCGGGTTCCTCGGTAGAAAAAAATATATAAATTAAATTAAATTAAATTAATTACTTCAGTAATTCACGTGTACCGTACCGTACTGTACTGTACTCCTAGTATCTATCTACCTACCATATAACTCTCATAGACACTGCACTGCACTGCATTGCATTGGATAGGATACAGAGAGTATTGTATTGTATGTGATGGAAATGGCCTGTCGCAGCTGAGACCGGAAACAGCTGAGGGCAGCCAAGACCTCCCTGAATCCGGCCTTATCGCGGTGATATCATCATGCTTCCACCACTCCAATGCATCCAACAACATGCAGAATTGAACCGTACAACAGCATTGTCCTTTGTTGTTAAAGAACCCAAGTATTGTTGTATAAAATATCAACAATGTGATCCTTAGTTACAATGGAATTTACTTGAGTATTATTTGATGATAATGGATTGAGAGATTATATTAGTAATGGGGCGACCTGGCGATGAGAAAGGGCGCACACACACACACACGCTATAAATACCGCCCATCGCACGGTCGTCTGCCCCAACACCTCCCCCCACAATGCCCAACAACCACGCCCTCATCATCCCCTCCTCCCCACCCCTCCTCCCATCCTCATCATCACCATCACTCCCACAATTACCAACCACGCTCCCTCTCACCGGCCAGAAACGCTTCCTTGATATCGACCCTTCCTCCGATGACATCCCCGTCTTCTCCAGCGATGACCTCCCTCCGAAAGAAGTCTTCGAAAACCCTTACCAAGCCTACCGTCGCTCTGCCCGAACCGTGAAACGCCAACGAAGTGGCACCATCCAATCCATCTTAAAACACCGTGCAGAGGTTACATTCCTCTCATCCGACCGTATAGACGATGATCTACCCAATTCCTCCTCTTCGGCAAAATCCAAACCTCATGATTGGAGTGAGGACTACAATGATGATGGCGACGATGAAGAAGCGAATACAAGTTTAAGCACCATCCGTCCTCCGGCCAGTGAACCCGACCTCCCCAGCGATGCCGTCACGGACCTTCTCCCAGAAGAAGACCTCCAGGATACCGAGGCAAACCTAATTATCGAGAAGGCAATTGAGAATGGCTCCGAAGTCGTAGATCTCAGGTACATCCCTCCACCCAGAGACACCATCTACCATCATTAAATACTAACATAAATAATACTCCATAGCAACCTGGCCCTCACCCAAACTCCAACTGACATCTCCTCTCTCTCCTCTCTAATCCTCCAACCAAAGGACTCCCTCTCATCAACCACTACCACCACCACCTCCCAACCCCTCCCGAAATCCACCCCTTTCCTACGCTCCAGCTCCGGCATAGACCCAACTGTCTCCTCCCCCTACACCTCCCTTCGTCCCAAAATCCATCTCCACCTACACCATAACTCCCTCGCCACCCTTCCTCGCTCCTTAACCTCCCTCCAAACAATAACCGGTCTCTATCTCCGTAAAAACCTGCTACGATCCCTACCACACCACATCTCAAACTTAACATCCCTAACCCACCTCTCCCTCGGCGAGAACTTACTCGCATACGTCCCATTCTCTCTACTATCACTTGAGCACTTAACACCCACCGCCGGCCTTTCATTCTTTCCAAACCCTTTCTTTGCATTCAAACACCAGGATATCCAGCTCCTTCCCAAAAAGTCGTTGATAAACCAGGATGATAGTGATGTTAAACCTTCAGACTCTATCCGTCTACCAAAATCCGCACACGGAGTAGCAACCAGTAACCCAACACCAGCATTTATAAAATCGACAACCACCAAACACTTCATCTACAACTTCATCACCTCAACCCCCTTATCCGTCTTCAACGATTTAGGACAACTAGTCACTGTCCCATTGACGGAAACGATAGAATACCCAACCCAATGGCCAACCTTTAGCAAGCGATGGCTGAATTCAACCCTCCCATTACTAAGTTCTAGACAACCAAAGCCAAAGAAACAGTGTATTGAATCCAAATTCCCGAGTTTACAAGAACTATGTTTGAGAAAAATGGCGACGGATGCGGTTTATACTAGCTTAAAACAAGCACAGAGGGATGATGTGTATAAAATGCTTCCGGACCATTTGAGAAGAAAAGTTAAGGAGGTATTGGAAGGCGGTGAGGGGTTGAGGAAGTGTACGGTTTGTAAAGGGGATTATGTGATGAAAGGTGTAGAGTGGATTGAGTTTTGGGAGGTGATACCTTGTTATGATGGGGATGTGGAGTATTTGAAGCGTGATGTCGTGGAGAGGGTTTTGAAAGATGTAGTTGCCAAGGATGAGAAAAGAAAGGAGGTGAAGGAGATGGTGGAGGGGATGGAGTGGAATAGATTTCTAAAGAGGTTTTTGGGGAGGCGTGGGGAAGGGAGGGGGAATGTTGTGCCTTTGCTTAGGGAGGTGTGTAGTTGGGAGTGTGCGGAGGTTTGGATGGGGCAGAGGGAGGAAGTTGAGGAAGCTGATGATGAGGGGTATTAGATGGTACATACGTACATAGTAGTCTAGGTTTGAGGGTGGCGTTTTTGTTTGGTACGATATTATGTACTTTTATGGGATCTAAGGCGTTAGCTTTTGTAACATACGGGAGCGAAGTTCTTGATAAGGGAGGCAATATTGTCGAAAATTGGGGGTAATGTGAAGAAGCATAACAACGGTGCAAGTGATATCTTGAGAAATGGAATTCAAGAGAAGTACTTTTAAGCACTGTTTTAGAGATTATTTCTGAGCAGGGTACCTCTAGGACCCATGGCTAATAAGCACCTATTCTAGGATGCACTGACCCCTTGCAAAGCTACGATATACCGGATAGGGAGACTTAAAACTATTGTCGGCTTGGGGGGACGTTTTATATGTACACGATGAAGCTCTAGCTGTGCATGCAGTACGGCAGCACCGAAAAAATTTAAAAGGGTATCATCCAATTCAGCAGCGTCTATATTAGTGTTCATAAACTAGCTTCATAGTCAACGAACGGTTGCTAGTGTATACCCAAATGTCCGGTTTATAGAGAATTCATTGGATTGGAGGAAGCGGTTCGCATTCGTTTAGCTACAAACGGTCGTTTTAGTAAATCCACATCGTTGTGGGGTATAGGCGGGTAGTGCAGAAAACGGAAACTCTTTACCGCGGTATACAAACCCTTTGCAATCCGGGAACCGGGAAGTAGGCGCAAATACTTGTGTAACATGATAGCTAGATCTATTCCCAACTAGAACTGGGAGTGCCGCGAAAGAGACCTTAAAAGCTTTGGGATTCGTCGGGCAGATGGATACTAGAGAAAATCTGGATCTTTGCAGATGACGCCTTAGATTTATTCGAGCTACAACCAAATACGAATATGCTTTAACATAGCGTCTTGCCTCAGAATTGCTTCAATATTTATTTCGCAGTAGGAATTGATAGTGTCCGATTTTGGATATTTCTGTGCCTCCCCAATCTAAATCCAAGTCCAAAAACAACTTTTTGAGTACGTTGGGCCTCGTGTGAGATGTCATGATTAGCTATAGTTTAATTTACGCCCACCCGCTTGCTAAAAGCCTCAATCTTCATCAGTGTCCAGGATGAGAGCACCACTCTGCGTTCGTGATTTGGCGTCAACTGAGGCTCGTCTAACGAGCTACCAGTATCGCTCAGAGACGTGCTGACATGCGCAGACTCGCGTTAATCGGCCGCCCGTTCTAAATAATACAGTGCGTGAGCTTGGGATGAGATGAATGAGCCTACATAAGAGACCAGGTCCTCACCTATCAGAATGGGCTCGCCGTTCACCTCTAGGCACCTTTTAGTAAGTTTTGTACGCTCCTCCATCAATTCTTCCTTGTACTTCTCGGCTCTCTCCCGGGATATAGCTGGCGGCAAATACTGTGTGATTATTTGGGAAAGCTCTGCAGGCAACTTTCGAGCTCCAGTCTTGCAAAGCACGTCTATGGTAGCTTCTCGTACATCTGGCTGCTGTGGCGGCACTGTTCTTGTCGTAGGAATCTACTGACCGTTAACTCCAATCTCGTAAAGGTTTAATCTGCTTGATCTAGTGTAGTACGAGACTCTAGTACTAGTGCAGTCTAGGTCGATTATATAAAAGGAATGCCGCCTTACCTGGTGTAGTCCAGATGGATCACATAAAAAGAATGCAAGAATTCTGCGATATCCGTTTTTCGTGCTATCTACTAATTCGAAGGGCTCAATTCGGTGCTGGAAAATGTTTGGAAATACAATCGCCCGGTTTGCCTAATCGGTATCAGTGCCATTCTCTTCTACCAATAACTCTCTTTCCAGTTTACAAATTTAAGTAATAGCTTGCGATTATATTACCTTAGTAGCAATACTTCCTATCTCTTGGGCAGTGCGGTTGCTGTTAAGTTTTAAATTGTACAGCTCTGACAGCTCTTGCAACTCCCGGTCCTTTCGAACTCGGATATCTATATCGATTGACCGACGGAAGGCTAGTGAAGAAGGCGTAATATTTTCTTGGTCGTAGTAGAGAATACCTGTTGCGACAATTCGTTCATTCTACTCAATTAGATTCGTTCCTCAGAAACCACGATAGATTTCGGAGCCAAAGAGGTCGCTAACGACGAGGGGCGCATGGCGTCTCACTCTATCGAAGAGTCTCGTGGGGGACGTACCTTAAGTGCCTCTATATGCCAGGGCCCTCCATCCCATCGTGGCTTCTCTGGGGTCAAGATAATTGTTGCCATCTTGACAATAACTTTCGCTGTAGTCCCTTCAAGCTTGACTTTTTGTAGAATATTTTGAGAAGGTGGATGCCATATTAACGCTGAGAACCTTCCTCTTTCCACGATTTGTACTCCCTTATTAAGGGAAACAAATCGTAGCAACTTGCTACGGGGCGCCCGAAATCCATCTCTTACATCTATACTCAGCTTCTCACCCCTCTCGAATTGCGCGAGAAGTTTATCCCATCTTTTCGTATACCCATCCTCAGCCAATTTCCCGTTTTCAGATTTCCGCTCTTTATAGTCCTGACGCTTCACTCTCTTCAGATTATAAATCTCTCGCCGCAGATCTGCAAGAACGTGGTTGAATAGAGGAACGAATTTGGAAAATATCGCTTCCAAAATTGGGTGAAATGTTCTCTCTTGTTCCGGCAATGCTAGATTATTAATATAAGATTTTATTTTTGTCTCCCCTTCTTGAGATATTTCAAATTCAGAGGGGAGCCAGCAAAATTTCTGGGAAAAGCTATATCCAGGGCGTGTATTCCAGAACCAATCTACGGACAGAGTTTCATGAATTTTCGACAGGTCAAACGCGATTATCTCATTGTCAATCGTCTTTGAGCGACCATAAATAATCGGCCAATAGGAGGGATGGACAAGGTCTAGAAGCCGCTGGTTGGATTCTGGATGCCACTTCTTCTCAGGGTTGTCTTCAAGAGTACGTGCAGCTGTGATATGTCTTTAGCGCAAATGAAAACACAAGTCAGAAATGTTTTGAAGTGGATGATATGCTAACCATTGATAAGTTGCTGTCTTAGGCTCTCGTCAATGAACTCATCTATCCTCCAAACTCCATCGATACTGGGCTGAATTCCATTCTTGCATTCCTCAACATACGGCTTGTATCCTTTCACCAGCTCTTCATACACATAGTCGATATCCTCTTTGCACCAGACATGGATTCTTTTGTCGAACAGCAAACCGTCTTCAGATGCAGCTTCTCTCAACTTATTTGCTACAAAACTGCGATCAGTGATTTTTTCCGTCCAATCTGTTTCTTCGCGAATACGAGCTGAAAAATTGCGTATATATTGCTCGCGATATAGAAGTGGCTGTGCGAGGAAGTCGGTAGGGTGAGGGTACAGTCCCTCCTGGGTTGTTTTGGCAGCGCTCCTCTTCATCCTCAAGCTTAAGGGTTCTATCCGGTTGCAATTGTTGGATGGGCTATTGATCTCGCCCACCCAGCAAGCCCATTTTATACATCCCCTGAGCACTTGACGCGGCCATATAATATAAATCACGATATCACAAGGAGGCATCAACAATACGATCTCTTGGACAGATGCCTGTCCGCTGTCCAAACTCCACTATTGTCAGTCCACTTTCGACATCCCGATGCGAGGCTAAGGCGGTATAGCCGACTAGTCCGAGAAGCTTCGGAGGAATCGCAACGAGACAAGAGGAATCCTTGTATTGCAGTCGCTAAACTTTTTGGTCACAACACACCGCATCACTTTCCGTATGTGTTGCGGGATCGAAATCCAACACGAGTTCGTGGCTGGGCAAAAGTAGCCTGTTTCATCCAGGTTATGAGCACCAGTTGTGACCCAGAGTTGGAAGTTGTCGAAGAGAGAGAATAAAGAGTGATTATATTGCAAGGGCTAGAGTGAGATGGAATGTACAGGAACAATAAAACAGAGGAGTGGAGACAAGCATCCAAAGGTCACGTGTGTAGGTCACGTGCAGCAGAGCAAGAGTGAGAACAATTGTGGCAGCCGAGAGTAGCATGTAATCCACAACCTTATATGGCCGTGTATCGATACGTATCGCGATATATCGTCGCAGGGTTTAAATTTTGATAGAGCTAGTGCGTCCCGGATTGGAGTTTTTAGGAGCCACAAAACGGAGCAAGGTAAATCTATAAGCAACCTCCCTTGCTCCGGAACAATCTCCAGCTTTTTCCACCGACATCGCGACAGAAAATTTGAAACCTGGGTTTAATTTCCTGTAGGATAATGCCCTAATAACCTACTCTCATCCTCAAACCTTTTTCTTTGGGTTAAAAATTAATATTCGCGTTCTTTTGACAACATAGGCTACTGATTGTCAATCTGACTTGTTTTGTGCTAGCGACGCCAGATACATAGATGGGGTTTCGTATAAGAGATCTCTCATATAGTCGTGATCGATCGAGGGGAAAGAAATCCCCGTATATAATATCTGATTACCTCTCTAACTATGCATATTATTGAATAAAGCTACTCGAAAAACCTACCTACAGATACATGTAAATAAGTAAGTTAGCGAAACAAATAACAGTCCTAGCCAAACAATACTTCAATTTCCATGGACTCAAATAGACTCCATTTATCATTCTAATATATATATGGCCAATTTAGCCTATATATTAACTAACATCTAGCTATGGAATGTTAGAAGGAAACCTCTTGCCAAGCGATGGAGTTCATACTCCTGCACTATCACCGGGCTTTGGATACGACCGCTCTCGGATGCGATTAACATTATTTTTTTCATATCTTAATTCTGATTTAGTCCTCGGTAGAATAAGATAATCGAGGACTTCCTCACTGTCACAGGTGTGGCGCCCTGCAACCCTTTATATAGGAGGACCGAAATAAACATTCACTTCGAAGATACTAAATCGGCTAGAACCGAAATTTGGACTCGCTAGTGTAACCTGGGCCTCTATACACGTTCTATCATTTGTCGATGGAAACCTGCAGCAATATAATTATGCATTAAGTAGACAGTCGCTACCACAAACTAAAATTCGGGAGCTATAGGTCTCTAAAGTATTTACTATGCTAAGTGTTTTAAGTTTACTGTATACGCGATGCATCGATCCTATTGCATACTTTGAAGCTTACCCAACCAATAAAACCGGCCTACCGGTACACCGCACGTCTTTAAGCTTAAAATAATATACGCATGTATCCAAACTCCTACTTATCTAA
The DNA here is from genome assembly GCA_036971225.1 of Arthrobotrys sinensis. Classification (NCBI taxonomy): domain Eukaryota; kingdom Fungi; phylum Ascomycota; class Orbiliomycetes; order Orbiliales; family Orbiliaceae; genus Arthrobotrys; species Arthrobotrys sinensis. Next base: position 674,842 of record JAJTTV010000012.1, on the reverse strand, counting down.
GAAGTTCCTCTCCTTAATTCTTTTCCACTTCTGTTCATATCCTACCTTGTGTAACTTATCCGATCTCGAATATACATGCTATCGCTCGGCTAATTAGGTCGTTCCGCGCCTCTTCGCATGAAGCGGCCCGATTAAATACAATATCGCATTCTATATCCCTATATTAACATAACCTTAAGTTAGATGGATAGCTAGCGACTATTACACGGAATATTGGCTTTTATGGTAGAAAAAGTAACGATACCGAGGGAAGGGGTTTCTCCCTGATGCCAGCCATAAATTGACGATGCCCCGCCCTGTCGATCTTCACACTTATCCTCTAGTGCTACCAATAGATATCTCAAGTTAGCATCGAGAATCTCTCTTTCCAACTTTAAACACGGTCATTTCTTTCTCGAATATGAAAGCTACACTCTTTCTAGTCGCTTTCACGGGATTTGCTGCTGCTAGTCCTCATGACGGTCTTGGTTCCTTGTTGAGACGGGTAAGCCCTCGATCTTCAGTTATATATATGCCAGTGAGGTGAATTGTGTCTGGTTCTCAAAAGGCTAACCTATAAAAAGGCACCAAATAGCGAAGCAAAACGCTGCGGTGGAGGTTCCACTAAAAAATGCGCGGCAGGTGAAAAGTGCGTCGGCGAATATGCATTTAACGACAGCCCTATGGGCCTTTGCATGAAGAATCCAGAGAAATGCGGCGGCACGGGTGTGGGCAAGGAATGTTCCAACAACCAGGACTACCATTGCTTGGAGGATCCGAGTCAAGGCTGCGTGACGGATTTCATCTGTGGCTGGTGTGTGAAGGCAGACTGGATTCTCAAGGTTAAGTTGAGGGCGGACGAGACTAATCGCTGCGGCGGCTCCTCTGGTAAAAAATGTTACGAGGGCGGTGGCGAGATCTGTATCGGCGACAAAGTACTAGCGGATGGTATGGGCATCTGTACTTCGGTTTTACGTCAATGCAATACTCAAGACTCGCAAGATCGTCGGGCGCCGTGTCCTGTAAACAGTGCATTCGGGAAGTCACGTTGCATCGATGATCCAAGAGGCAAGTGCAAGAAAATGCCCAGTGGCCCGCCCCTTTGTGGTGTATGCTTGGATTCAAAACATCTCAAAAAGTTTGGTGTAAAGCCTGCCGAGGTAACAACTACAACAAAATCCACTAAGCTTACGACGACCGCGACCAAGCCCAAGCCCAAGCCAAGGCCAAAACCAAAACCAAACAATGGTTATAGATAATAAAGTTATTCTCACCGTTAACGGGTTTTGATAACCAGCAAGCTTGCAAGAGCAATGCATGAGCTCCATGTAAATAATTCGAAAATCGTATAGAATATCATTTTCTTTACTATTCCGGCAATTTATTAAAGCCCACCAGTCATCTGGGCCGTATTCCCGAGTGAGGTCTCTAGATGTATATATGCATACTCCTTGGAAGTATATTTCAAATGTGTGTATACAAGGGCTGTAAACTTGTTGCTCCAGAACAGTTTTAATTTGAAAGTTGCATTTGGCAGCCATGCCGAGGACTTGCAACCGCGTGTTTTTGAATTAGAGTTATGGTGGTAGAATGGCGATCGAGATAATACGCAGGATAACTTGCTTAGAAGAAAGTAGTATATGTAGGATAAGTAGGTGTTGCTGCAAATCATCAGGAATCCTGGTCTCGTACCCAGATTGCCCGACTGCTAAATGCCCGACTGCAAGGAGGGTCGAATCCATACCAATAACTTCGTATTCGGGACCCCCGAAAAATCGAAATCCCCTAAGGCCAGAGTACCTAAATTGTGTTGTTTTTTCTCAAAGGTTCTTTATATTTTATTTTATTTTTTATTTTTTATTTTTTATTTTTTATTTTTTATATAGTTTATATATAGTACTAGATTGTAGTGCTTTAGGTGCTGTTTTGCATTCTCAACTATCGACCAAAGCTTCGAAGGAGAGGCCCCAAAAGAAGCTCGACTGAGAAGAGTTGGCCGCAGTCGGGTGTAATTGCTGCTTCGCAGCAATCCAGTCTGGGTCTCCGGTAAACCTTAATGCATGACAGCGCCGTCGTTCATAGTCATAATTCCCCTCCACCCCAGATTGGTCCCAAAATGTGTTGTTTTTCTGTGAGCTTCCATATGAGAGTGTAATTTTCTAAGTCTCGGTGCTGTAATGTTCTATGAGGGCAGTTGGGTGCTATTGCTGCGGAGCAATCAAATATAGTAACTAGCCGGTCAGTGATGTTAAGAAAGATTTAATGCTGATGTGTTGGAGGGTTTTGAACCAATGTATTGGTCTCGTTCAGTCCACCCCAGTTTGGAGGTTGAGGAGCCCCAGATTGAAGCGAGTGACTTCAGCAAACAACCTCTTCGACTCCGGAACAATCCCCAACACTGTTTAGAAGTATTCATGCCTGGAAATTCTTCTAGAGCAGAAAACTCTGTTCATTTGTTCCTATAGTTTGCCTTTTCACTTTTCCATTTGCAGAAGATCCGAGTTGTCCCGGGTACAGTATTACCATCAAAGGATTGTGCATTGTGGACTATATAGACACGATTTCTATGGAGGATCAGGGCTCTGCGTGGGATAGCCAGTGCATGGCTGTCCTATGCAGCCGAAGTATTCATGGCGGGAAATTCAGCAGACCTGGGGAGTACATGCGTTGCAGCTATGCCCTTATACAGTCAGGTGGTAAACACAAATATTAATTGTGTGTCTCCACAGACCATAAGGCCACAGAAATATTATAGGTTTTTTCACAGCAGAATCCCTTGAATATAGTATATACTTGATAGTGGCTCCGTAGCAATATCACCCAACTGTGGCCAACGCTTCTCAGTCGAGCCCCATTCGAGGCCTCTCCTTCGAAGTGTGGCCGATAAAAGATAGTAGCTTAAGACAACAGCTTAAGCATATATACAATTATATAAAATGAAATGATATAGAACCTTCTAGAAAAAACAAGACATTTTGTGACCGATCTGGGGTGGAGAGGAATTACTACTATGAACGACGGCGGTATCATGCATTAAGGTTTACTCCGACTTAGAAGTCGGGCAAAGTTTATGCGGCATATCACGAGTAATATGAGCTGCTTTGGATGGAAATCATTAAAAATAAAGTAAATCGTAGTAACCACTTATGTAAATAATTCCCCTGTTAGCTAGTGAAGTTCAAGGAAGGACAGGTAACCATCATTGTTTAAGAGGGTTTGGCTTGGAGCAATCGCGTGACGTAGCGAATTTACTAGAGTACAGTCGTGCTCAAAAGGTGCGTAAAAATACTACTGTACTAGTAACACTGTCCTTTTATAAACATGTTTGATTCTATATATCGTCAAATATGTATGCATTGTGAGATTGATTGGGCTCGGCACTAGAACTATACCTCAGGAGATTCACCTGCACGCTGCAATTGCTGTAAATCTTTACCATGACGATAACTAACCTATGGTCGCCTACAAAATCCCGCTTTCATACGTCGGTTCCCCCTCCGCATCTGCCAATTGCACAACCTGAACCGGAAATGCCACTCCTAGCTCCGGCATACAGAACCCCTCATTCGTAAGCGCGCCGCGACTTATCACCGATAGAAGAATATCCATATCATAACGCTGCTTCATTTGTCCCGCCAATTCAGCTCGGTCAATAAGACCTTTATCTTTCATGTTCCTGCTAAGCTCTCCTAGCCCCGCCCAAGCTTTCCATGCTGCTCTATCAATTAAACCTTGCCGACGCTTTTCCTCAAGCGCGTATATGAGTAAATTTCCTGGTCCTGAAATATAACCCATCCTTAGTAGAGTCATTGCCCAATCAATAATGATCTCAAGTGTACCACGATCATTGACAGACCTCAGATTGATAGAGGTGCATATGGCCTGGCGTTGTTGTTCTTCTGCTAGAGGGTATTTGTGCTGCAAGAAACGCGCATATGCTAGCTTTCCCTGGCAAGCAAGCTTATCGAGTGGGTTTGCTTGGACATCCTTGTAAGTTATTAATGCCTCTGATAGAAAAAACTCAGCGTGGCTGCTGTCTCCTAGGTAGAGAAAAGTCAATCCGAGACAAGTTACACATCGGACGGTCCGGAAATCCAGCTCTCCGAATTCTGCGGTCATCTTTTCCATAGTTTCTTCCAGTATGCTTCTTGCCGCCTCCAGAGTCTCGGGTTGATTCATCAATACTCCTTCTAGCCTCAGACAATTGGCAAGGTCAAAGCGCGAGACAAGATAGTCAGCGCTTCCATTTGGCAATGCTTCCTTCCTTTTCTCAGTAAGCTGTTCAAATATTTTTCTAGCATCCTGATATTGCTGATTCTCCATGAGATTGTTCGCAACGATCTTTATACTCTCAAGAACGGCTGTCGCTCGTACAAAGTTCCCATTTTCGTCGACAACGGACGTTTGAAATCCAAGCATATTCATGAAATTGTCGATGTCTAAAAGATCTTCACTCTCTTTTTCGTCGATTTTTTCGTTCAGATCTCGAAGGCAGAGTGTAAGCATGGTCCTGGCTTGTTGCCTTATCTCATTCGATAAAGACAGGCGTGTTCCCAAGTCGTTTACCGCGAACATTAGCAGCAGCTTCGCTGTGGATAGCTCACCAACTTGATGCAGTAAACGGGCCAGGAGTATCAAGCTTGTAAATACTTGAAACGGAAATTTTTCGTCTTGAGATAACATCTCAAAATGATCCGCTTCAAATGTTAACTCCAAGAGAAGAGTTCTTAGTTGAAATCGGGCTGCAGTATTCAGCCTAGCCTGTTCCAGTAAAATACCGGGAATTGTTTGAAGGATAAAGAGTGCTTCTTTTTGAAAACTTTGGAATTCTTCTTCGTTGTCTATAGTCCATTGGTCCGCGATGCAGAGTGGTGATGGCTTATGCGAGGATAGGTCTGGAGATTCTCTGTCTGGGAACGTTTTGAGAGCGTTGAAGGATTCATCTAATGCTGATAAAATATCGTTTCGCAACTCCTGGTCCCCGAATGTTCGATGTGCGATTGCACATCGCAAGCTCCCAATCCCGAGATACTCATCCGCGACATCCAGTATGTATTCTAAGTGCTTTACAGCGCTCCTTTGCATCGAGTAATCGTCTGCGCTTAGAAGCTCAATAATGTCACCCTGGAGTTTGTATGGGGCATGCAAAAGCGATTTAAATGCACTTATCATGGTTCGGATTCGTGCGTGTGATTCCAAGCGCGCGCGGCCCCAAACATGGATGATCGTATGAATGGCGAAGAACTCTTCCCCTACTTTGGGCCTCACCATAGAGTAGGAGTAGAGTAGTGCAATGTAATCATCAATATTATCGCCTAGCATGTTGTCAGTCACTACCGATTCAAGTAGGGGTCTTGATATATTAAACAGACCAGAAATATCTGCGCCTAGGCCCTCCGGGTGTCTCCTCAGATAGTGGATCCAGATATTATCTTTGTCCAACCAACAGCATAGCTGTAAGAGCTTCGAGGCGTTAGGCATTTCTAAACGAATTGCTTCCTCCGAGATTTCAAACGTAGTCATACATGTTAAGTTGTAATCCGGCCAAAGGCGGTCCGTACCATCAAGAAGTTCTTGGGGAAGTATATCTCTTCTCCTGTTATTGAAAATTTCTATATAGCGGCCCAAAGAAATAAACGGCCGGCGGCACAGATAGACTGCAGCACTATCGATTGCGAGAGGGTGATATTCGAGCATCTTGACGATGTCATTTGAGAGCCTACCAACTGTTTATAGAGAAGTAGACTTAGTAAAAATCTTTAGTTTGGCTATAACAATTCGTAACTTACTGTCAGGGTCCTCTCCATTACGCCGAGATTCAGAGATGAACATATCAAGGGCATCGGTTGGTGTCATACCTTGCAGCTGAATGTGGTCAGTCGCGTTGTCCGCAACTGCAGGTCGTCTACTTGTGATAATATATTGACCCCAGTTGCAAGTTGCACAGAAATCTCGTAACCGGTAATCTAAGTTGTCATACTCGTCGAAGATAACCAGCCAAGAGCGGTCTGGTTGCCTTTCTAGCCAGCTTTTCACAGCCCTGACAGCCCGATCTCTTTGGTCTTGTGTGTCATCTGTGATTAAGAGTTTTCCTTTGGAGTCCAGAAGGCCCTCTATCTGCAAATCTCTTGCGATGCGTAGGAAATCCGGTGCCCGTTGTGGTGCATCTTCTGCCGCTATTCGAACCAATTGCTGTAGTACCCATATGAACCCATCTTCAGCAAGCGATTTAGTCCTTGCGTGAATCCAGACAATAAAGCTATATTTTTCACGTTGTGTATATGCGTACTGCAAAACTAGGGATGTCTTGCCTATCCCTCCAGGGCCAGTTATTGAAGTAATTCGAATTGTTTCATGGTTCTGCAACCCAGTTTCCAGCTCCCTCAATTCATCCCATCTTCCCTTGAATCGATGGTCAGGGGGGAATGGCCAATTTGTTGGCAATCTTTGGAGAGTATTTTGATAAATCCCTATGTTACGAAGGAATTACGGTCAGGATATTTTGTCATTTCCTGCATACATTGTAGATATTACATACGGAGCTTCCTCTGCCAATCAGCCCAATTTTCGGAGATCGCTTTAAAGGATTTCCGAATCTCGAGAACGAGAGCCCGAGATACGGCAATATAGTCCGGGTCACTCCCATCTATGTATCTAACTAGATTCGAATGGTCCTTATGAATGCCTGTTGGTTGTGTATTTATCTCGCCAGGGGGGACTGCAGAAGCTTTTGGTACTACCTAGACGGGTTGTTAGCTTCCCAAACACATCTTAATCTTCATCGGAATTTCCTTCAGCGTACCAGAACTCTCCGGAGCCCAACGCCCTTTACAACAATCTCTGTCTCGTACAATTCCCAAAAGGACCGCTGGTGGAATAAATGCTGTATACGTTTGTAGTTCTCAAACAACCCCTTGAGCGCCTCGTTATTCGGCTCCATAAAGTCGATAATTTTGTCGGAAGTGTGTTTCACTGCGCCCATGATGTTGAGGCAGACCCGCCCAATGTCGATAATGTCGCCATCGGCTCCTTGGTGAGGTACCCCAAAGAAGAAAATCGCGTGAGTAGACAACGAAAGACTCTTGAGATTGGGGTCATTCTGAGGGGAACTAAGATGAGAAGATACCAAAGCCTAATAATTAATGGTTATTCATCAGCGAATAAGGCTAACTTGGTACTGTTTAGTACTAGTTGCTTACACTCTTCACAACTAGCCCCCCTAGTGAATACGCGATGATAATAACCGGCCGATCTTGTGTCTGAAACAGAAATGTCAGTTCTGTTAACATGTAGTTCCGAAGAAAGGTGTCAGACATTATCGAGGAGACGGGCATCCACGAAACAGGAAAGAAATTGTTCTCCATGATCCCAAACGCTTTGTACCGAGATCGGCCCATTATGAGTGTTCGCATTATATCCATAGCTGAAGATGCGACTCTTCATCCCATTCTTTCGGAGCGTATCAGGAAGAAGATCCTTGATCCAGAAACAAGATTTTCCATTTGGTGCTACGTATCGGTACGTCTCGAAAGGATCGCCATTGAGACCGTGGACGAATACGATACTAAGTCTGTATCAGCATTACCTCTGCTAGCAGGAAGTCAAGCATATATACTCAATGATAGCATCTTCGTCTTCCTCGACAATTTCCAACCCGATCTCCCATGTTACTTTGCAATCTTTCTGGTTCTGTTTCTCTTTCTGATCCCTTTTGAAAATAGATTTCAGGCGGTCCATGGCCATCTGTGCTTGGATGCTGGAAATTCCTGTATTTTGTGTCACGTTCGTATATGCGTACCGAAGAAATGCAAAAGTCTCTGTAAATGCGTAGTGTTAATACCCGATCCCGTTTCCCGGACTAGAGCTAGCACTATTCCCCTACTCAATCTTGTGAGGATTTGAAGAGAACAGGAGACCAGGTCAGGCCATCCAAATATAATACCCCGCTCGATCACAAATACAACAGCCTTACCGTAACACTGACGGTGCTCGCCGAATTAGTTAACATGCATTGCCAAGACGTTCACCTCAGTTATCTTCAATTCGCTCAGAACTCGTTCCATTGAAGTTCTTAGAGTACTTCTCTCATCCAGGTCATCAGAGCTCCTTCTGAATAAGAAACTAAAACCTTCTATCTTGCATGTTCCTATTTGCTCCCTATAAGCTATGGTGACAGGATCCGAGCCAGGTGACGCTTGGATTCGTACCCTACACTGATGCATATCTGGAGCAGGATACATCCTGATGGTTACACAGACACAACAAAGCATAGTCTGCGTTGATTTGACAGGAAACTCTGTCTTGGCGTGCATGTCTAGGTGGGTGGGTTTAGTTATCTTTTGATCTACATAATTTTCGCCCCACGCTAAATGTAGGGCTATACCGGGGTCAAAATGTGAACCTCGGAAACCCAGTTCAAACATGCCGCGCAGCTAAGCCTCTTAAAGACTGAAGCACGCACCTCGTCCCTTAGTCTGGGAATTTTTAGTACTAGTCCCTAACGGATCAAGTAGGAGCGCGAGTAATAACGTCCAAGTTGTTTGTTGATAGATGGAGTGTGTTGTATATTGAAACTGGAATTAACTGTACATCATAAGAGGCATACAATTCCTACCTTTCAAGACACAGAATCCCGCAGGTTAAGTAGTACCTATATTCAACCGGACATATGCATGAAGAAACGTAGCACAGAAGAGTTTCTGAAAATGATAATGGATCTCCCTAGTATTGGTCACCCGTTGTTGCTGGTGCTTTATCTTGAGGTGGAAAGGCGGAGAGCCTTTTCCACAAGACCAATTTTCCCGGGTAATTGTATACTTGGTGACGATGTACAGATCCTAATCCCGGCTGATTCGGCTCGAATAAAAGACACCTTAACACTGCGGGGCCCTAATAACCTTAGCAAAGGACTAAAGGTACGCTTTCAAAATTTTGTGCGTGTGTGTGTGCGTGCGCGTAGAATCTAGACTTAGATTATCCAGTCATGAGCTCTATCGTCACTGCTCAAGGCTCTACTCATAAACAGAAAGTTTAGATACACTCGGAAAGGATAACGAGCTCTCTCGAAGTGGCTTGAAGATGTCGTCACCCGTCGTTATAGGCGTGACGCGGGTTGATCGGGGTGGTTCCACTGCGTGTATGTGTTGTCGTGTGGTATTCTGCAAACCGCAGGAAACTGGAATACAAAAGTACGTAAATGAAATAAAAAATTAAAAAATAAAATAAAAAATAAAATAAAAACAAAAGAAACAAAAGAATAGGAAGATGTAAAAATATAAAATATAAAGAGGTTATTCGGATTCGTCGCTTATCAACTTGGTTCCCGCCATTTTAGGCTCTCTTGTAAAACACATGGTACCAGGAAACCAAATATGTTATAACGGAGAAGCTGGCAGTCAGCAAGACGAATACGGCAACCTAGACAAAACATAATTAAATCCTTGCGTACTAGGTAATATATAAAATGATTGAAACACAAACCTTTTTTCCATCATCCCAATGCCCTGAAGCTTTAGTCCCTTCAATAATGTATATAACAAGTCCTACTATAAATAGAAGGATGGAGTTACCAAGGAGCATAGTTGGAATTTGCCAGACGAAAGATTTTAGAGATGACGGTCGCCATCTCGAAGGTATATCCGTATCCGTGAGCGGGATTTCCTTTCCGACAAGCAAATAAATCCTCGAGAGGCTATCCGCAGAATAGCTGAGCCGGAATAGCACTACACTCTGTTGCGTACCTATGGCGACTGCCATTAAGCTCATAATAAGTGAACTATGCCAAAGGCCTATTATGGGCCAGGCAAAGGCTGACGCGGATGGCCATGAGAACGACCCGACTATCGCAGCAGATATCAATGCACCCTGTCCATAAATTTTAGTTCCGTACATGCGAAGAAAGGCATTGCTTAGGAGGGGAAAAGAGCTGTACTTACTGCCAGACCTACGAACTGCAGTTCCCCAATCTTCCCATCCCGCCATCTATTCAAGAGTTCTGTTCTCTGCCATTCTGGGGCATTGAAAATCGCACTCCACAATGACTTATCGGAACACCACGGCGCCCAAGTGGCTATAGCAAATGAAAGCATAGAAGAACAAATTTGTAATAAAAATCGAAAAGCCGCCTTCGAGTAAAGATATAACCATAAAAATCCGACTTTTATACTGATACTTATACCGTCAACGATTGCCATGTTAGAATATTGCCCCGCTTCCAATCCTTATTCAGAAGATGACATGCAGACAGAACCTATGAAAGTTGACCGATAAATTCCTTGACGAACCTTCAGCCTCATGGAGCGGCTTTGGTAGACAAAAGGAAGTCCCCATGACCGCTTTAGCAAGAGCCTCAGCTAAATTGCTGCACATACTTTATATGGGCGTTCCACTTAATTCCTAGGTAACGTACTCCAAACTCTGACGGAGCAATAAGCCTGACTCTTTGCCGAGATTATGCGCAATGATTGGTGAAGGTTTGCCATCAGGGCAAGGCTGCGGACACGAAAATCCTGCATACTGTAAGAGCTCAGGCGAATATCATCTCAGCAAACTCTACCAATGTCACCATAGGTGTCGCCACGCCACGTACCCTTGCATGAGAACAAAAGTTCTAATTGCACCCGAAGAGCCAATTAGAATTGCTTTTGATACCAAAACACGGCTGTTCAATTTCGCGCCGCGTTCGGTTCCGTGTTAACCAGGTCTTGTACAACGCGAAAATCCCCCAGTGCGGGGTGTATTTGCCACCCAGTTGCGTTTTATAGGCAACTGCAAAGTAGTTTATTGGCTCCATTTATTAGAATATGGCCAAGTCAAGACCTGTGATGTTTTAAAGAGAGGAAGGAACATGATTTGTTATAAGTCGGGTGTCGGGTTTACAAAAGTCTTTTCAATGAAGGCGTAATTTATCTGGCATGGTTCCGCCGCATAAATGAGCCTCGTAGCTATAGAATCAGCCTTTTCTGTATCGCATAAGCGCCGACATAAGGCCTAGTAAAAAGAAGTAGAGAAGGAATAAAGTGTGGCTTATTTTGCCACTATGGATTTAACGTTAAGGCCTTGCAATATTAATCTTTAGATATGGTCTTTGCAAATTGATTGGCATGATTACCCACCCGATCATCCCTGTTGTATAGATCCTTACTCCCTCATTATCCGTTCCATCACGGACATTGCTTTGTTGGAGGAGCTGGTCTCAGAATTAGAAGCATTGGCATACTGAAGCTAGAGGAATATCGAATTCCGTTTGAAAATTGCTATCATTAAGATTGATTGATTATTAGACTATACTTAGATCGTATAAGCCAGAATTACAAATTAATATTCTAAAATATAAGTGTTTAAACATAGTTTAAATAATCTGTGGCTGACGGCAACTGTAAGCTATAATTTAGATAAACCAACATTGAAAGATTATAGCCACTAACGTAGTGTGGGTTTCCCTCCGGAGTTAGAGAATCCCAAGCTGGAGCTTTGGAATTCCTCAAATGATGTGAATGGCTTCTGCGAATACACCACCATGCTTCGAGACGACTTCCAACTATGAGTTATTAAGCAGTAGACTAGAAACTTGACGGGTGTGAGCACTCCAGAACCTGTGCGTTGAGTAAGCAGATACTACGAGACTGTTCAATTGATAAGTCGACAAGGTTAAGAACTGTGGGCTACATCCGACCTCGGGTTCTCGACACACATACCCATAACGAGAGCACACCGCTTTATTGTTTATCCAATTCACCTGTAGGTGTATACATGGTATATGAACAGGGTATAGACATCCCGTAAAGAAAAATGGATCCTCCTAAGCTTAAGAAGACGTAATTTATGAAATTTAAAGATGGAAAGAAAAAAGTACCAACCCAAGCCCCCCGACGGTGATGTATATGTATGTATGTTATGTATGAGAATTTATGAGAATGGTAATAATAGTATAGTAAAAACCAGTGAAAAATAAAAAAGCTAAACAATCCGCCATGGTTAAGGACAAAAGTCGAGCCTTACCACCTCGACAAAAATGGTACAAACGACTTGGAATTCTCCCAAATTCGGGTTCTGCTTTTGCACGAACCCGTTTTTGTGGACTCAATAATCTGGTCTGGAGTGGGAATGACTAGGTAGACGGTAAAATAAACATAAAAACAGTGATTTCATGCCAGTTGTTTCGCAAATGCACACCCCCCACCTCTTCAAAAACCTCTGGTAATCCCATTTATTTAACAGGCGACCAGGGGAGAGGTAGAAGAATCTTGGACTGCATCTTTGCGATCAATGGAATCGTCTTGTGGACCGTATCCGCCCATCCCCTAGAAAATACCCGTTAGCATCGCCGTACCCTCTAATTGAATTGGGGATAAAATGGAAGAAGGGAATACTCACTCCGCCTGCCAGCTCTTCTCTCTCAATATCTGTCTCCCCCTCAAGTCTCCAAACTGCCAGAGGTAGTGAACTTCATTCAGCCCACCAATCTGTGTAAACCAAGCTCCGACACCTTCCATGCCTTGACTCTGCCTAGCTACCAATCCACGTCTCCAATGGGTCTCCCACTCTAACAGATTCCCCGGATGTAAAGTATACGACCGGAGTTCGAATACACCGCCTAGGGCTCTCGGTGGAGTGGTAGGCCAGAACGAGAATTCCTGGGCAAGGGAGTTGGAGCGCGATTGGAGGTATTTACGGACTTCCTTTTTGTACTTTTGGGTTTGTGGGAGGGTGTCGAGGTAGCGTTGGGTGGAGTGGTAGCCGGAGTAGCCGTTGTATTCCCAGATGTGGACTTTTTCGGCGTTATTAGTATATTTTTATTTGTAGATGAGGCTTGGATAGGACCTACCGAATGTGTCACCTTCCCCTATCTCGGTATTCCAGCTGCCGACGAGCTTGACTTCGGCTTTGGGATCATTCGCAACCCGGGGGTATTCATTCCCAATAAGCTCTATGTACTCATCAACCCTATCGGGCCGAATACGGTGGAACACCAGCTCGTGGACATATTTTCCTCTAGCAAGAACCTTTGAGAAAGACTCTTGGATTTGATAGGTGTCCTGCTGAGCTTCACTCGATCCGTGGAGGAGCTTTGAAAAGACACCGCCAGTTTTGATTTCCGGACCTTCGGCGCTTGCAGCAGCTGCAGCGTCGGGGTTTTTGGGATCGGAGAGAGCAGCGCGAGCGGCGGCGGCTGCTTCAGCGGCTTTTTGGCGGGCGGATTCTTGTTGTGCTGCCTGTTTTTCGCGGAAGGCGGCGAGGTTAGCCTCGAATTGGGAGGTGGAGTCTGCGGGGAGTTGGCCGATTGAGGGGGTGGGGGATTTATTGAGTAGAGGAGTGGCAGTAGAGAGAGGTCTGATGAAAGAGGAGGGGAAACGGCGAGAGAGGGGACGGAGAGCAGGGCGGAACATTGTGATTATTTTATGGTGATGAAGGAAGTGAAGTTGCGGTGGAGGAGAAGGAAGAGGGATGAGGATGAGGATGAGGGGAGAATCTGGGGAAGGTCCGTTCAGGCAGGTTCGAAGCGGCTGTGGGGAAGCACGCACGCACGCTAACTAGCCAATGTCGCTCGCTCGGCCCTGTGTTGCGGATGACGTCGTGCCCGGCTTATCTGATCAGACAGTTCTAGATCTCGAGCGGGAACGTCTGATAACGATGGTATTCGAGAGGACTTGCCCGTTCAGAGGATGCAATTAATAGAATGGCTGTTTCAAAGCCATCTAGATAGTATAGGATAGTATCGAAGAAGAGTAGTGGATGCGGAGTAGTTAAATGGAAGAGTACAGTTGACATGTCAATGCTATCTATCAGCTGTCGGCAAGCTTGGCAGCCGGAAGCAGAGATAACCTTCAACTGGCTAGATCTATCCGGATTACAATTACTCTCACCATCATTCTCAACTTCTATCTATCATCATCCTCATCAGACTACATCTTAGGAAGATACCGGATAAACCCCCTCGAGACTACGATAAACCACTCTACTCTATCAATATCAATTATCAATTACGAGATATGGCTCCTCCTCCCACCCAACGCGTCTACGAAGGCCAGCTCCCACCCGAAGTGCTGTCGTGCTTCAGCAATGCCCGTTTCGTAAGCACCTCTTCTTCTCCCTCCAATAAACAATAATAATTATAATAATAAAAGATATAATCCATTTCATTACAACCCAGTATTACCCTCCATTGTACTGTCAAGCCCGTTACTAATGATATCAATCTAGTTGCACCTGGCAACGTGCACCTCCACCCTCCGCCCCCACATCGCCCTGATGAACTACACCTACATCCCCCCCACCAAAACCTTCACCGGCACCGCCCTCCCCACCGCCATCTCCTCCACCTCCGGTCCCGGCGTAATCACCATGCTCCTCTCCCCTACCACCAAAAAACTCCAGAACATAACAAGTAACCCCCATGTCTCCCTCCTCGTCCACGACTGGGTTTCCCAGCGCCCGCCAACCGCCTCGGGTCCGTCCAGTCCCGTGACAACCAGTCTATCCCCGTTGGCTCAGTTTTTGCAGAATATGAATAGTAGTGAATTACAGAGCTATTCGCATACTGTTAGGGGTTACGCTAGGATTTTGGAGGCGGGGAGTGATGAGGAGGAGTATTATAAGGGAGTACATAAGGAGGCTAATAAGTTTGAAGGTGCGAAGTGTTATGTTGAAGGTGAGGAAGGAAGTGTTTTTGTGGTTGTTGAGCTCGAAGGTGGGAAGATTGCTGATTGGAAAGGTGGCGTTGAGGATTGGGGGTTGTCCGAGGAGGAGACCATTAATGGCGTTTAGACGGCCATATAAAGTACACGGGGGAAGCTTATTCTACTTGGTATTATATTCCGTGGCTTCCTTGTTTTAAGGGTAAAATGTTGGTATTACAGGATGGAGCTGGCTTAGAGAAAAGCTATCCCGCGAGGCCATGGTAAAACTACGGTCCAATACACGCTTGGTTTATAAATCTATGGCGTCTAGTTGCGCCGTTTGTTGGTCGCTTGTACTGTACCGTGACCGAGAACATAAGGTATCAATTATTGTGCAGTGACTGATGTAAATGTTGTAAACCGCCTGTAGACGAAAGAACCGCTAAATCTAGGAACACTGACGATTCAGCACTATAATACAATATTTACACAGCCCTACGCCGCCACAATGGCTCGTCGTCGTCAGAGTCGTCATCATCATCATCGTCAGAGTCGCCATCACGGTCCCATAGATCATCATCATCATCATCGTTAGAGTCGTCAATATCGCCATATATACGTGCATCTCTAGCATCCTTCTCCCTCTCCTTCCTTGTACGACCTCGCATTTTTAGCGGCCCTCCTGATTCTGCTTCATCCTTGACTTTCTTCGAGCGACCTCTTTTCTTCGGTGCTTCTTCTGGTATCTTGATAGTATTCTTAGGTGACTCCGTGTCGCTCTTGACTTTCTTCGGACGGCCTCGTTTTTTTGGTGTTTCTTCTGTAATAGCTTCCGCTCGTCCCCTACTATCGTCCTTGGCTTTCTTCGGGGTTCTCCACTTCGTTGACGCTTCCCTCCTTATATTAATAGTGTCCTCGGGCTCTGTATCACTTTCAGCTTTCTTTGTGCGTCCTCGCTTCTTTAGCTCTTCTGTAATGATCTTTTCCGGGTCTATGACCTCGTCCGAAGACACACTCGGACGTTTCCACTTCTTCACCGGCTCATCTTCGGAGGGATCCCATCGCCAACCATGCCCTATCCTACCCCTCCGGGCCCTTCGTTTCACATATTCAGGTATTAATGACTGCCAGTCCCCGGTAGCGATGAGCAAATTCTCCCGATCGATCTCCTCCTTAGTTTTCTTCGGCCTTCGACGCCTTCTGGGTCTTTTCGGACTGCTCGAAGGTGGTAGTTCATAGTTAGGGTCCATGTGCTTTCTGCGGTCATACCATAGATGTATTGGGCGCCGGAGGTAGTCTCCTCCTCGCCATTCGTGGTCGGGGGAGCTTACTGGTTGTAAATTATTGCCGAAAGTCAGAGGGTTGTCTTCTTTCAATTCCCAACAATCCTCATCCGTGATAACCCTTTCGTCTGGGTCTTTTATATGATCTGGGAGCAGTCGATGTTCCATCTGACTCTCTAACGCCTTTTCCATGTTTCCTTTCGCCTTATAAATCGACCCTACTCGCCCCCAGCTTCGCAAGTGGTAAAAGTCGTCCCCCCGAAGCACCTCGACTCCATCTCCCTTGTCGGCAAGTCCGTATTTCTCTCCCAAGTCCTCCACCTCGTCCACCGTAATCTCTTTAATCTCTCCGCACCCTATCCCATCTTTAATATGCATCACAACCGAATCAACCACCGCGTCCTTCAAAACCTTCCCTCTAAACTGTATCAGCTTCCTCGCAAAAACCGCCTTCTCATCACGCAGACCTCGATCCTCCCTATCCTTCAATTGGTACCTCCACTCCTTCTTCATCGACCACATCTCCACACCATCCAATCCACAAGCCACAATCCTCTTAAACCACTCAAGGTCCACATCAACATTCAACGCTACCCCATGACTACTAACCCACCTCCTTAAATTAACTCCAACACTTGCAATTTTTCTGTCATCCCGAACCCATACACCCGCTTCGTCTGTCGTAAACGCCTTAATATCCCATTTATCGAGTACGCCTATTATAGCCTTTTCGAGGACCCGGATATAACACTTTGGAGAAAGTGCATGCCGTTTTAAGTCGATTATTGGGTATGCGACTATCTGTCCCGGTCCGTGGAAGGTAACCTGTCCACCCCTCGGCGTATACGCTATCTCTGCTTCACCGTGGGATAGGAGGTCTAGAACTGATTCTGGTGGGTTTTTGGCTACCTCGCGACGGCCGAAGGTGTAGATTGGATTGAAGGAAGCGGTGATGAGGTATGGTGGGGGTTGAGGGATGGGGTTTGCAGTTGTAAGGGAGGATTTGTAGAGGAGGTGGAGGTTGAAGAGGATGGATTGGAGGTTGGAGGCGCGGGAGTAGGAGGTTAGAGGGAGGCGGAGGTGGTGGAGGATTGGTGGTGACATTTTGGTTATATCATCGTGCGATGTATGTTTGGGGTAGGTGGTTTATACGTGAAGTATAGTTAGTCTGCGGCGTGAAGATAGTCTCGAGATATCGATCGATATACGACATGAAGGAGCAATTCTCGAAATGTGTTGGCTGTCGTCGAAGGTAACACAGCAGATCGGTCGCTCCTTCAACGCGCACGACGCCAGCAAAATCCTCACCAGGAAAACTTTTCCCTCACCACCATCACGACCATCGCGATTTCAATCATCGCGACACACGTACCCATCAATTGCCAACGAACCAGTCTACCGGCCCCTTCGGGACCTTTTGCAATCATTCCTCTCGGCCTGAGGAGCTTAAATATCAAAAAATATAGCCGTTTCCCAAGCTCCTATAGCTCAGTTGGTAGAGCGCGACACTAGTATCTCCTATCCGGATTTCAACCGGAGACGAGTAATGTCGAGGTCTACGGTTCAAATCCGTATGGGAGCATTAATTCCAGCCTTCTGGCATTCTTTTTTGCACTCTCTGTCTCGATTTTGGGTAGGGGAAACTTTTTTGACGTGGCGTTCCAATTTTATCAAAAAGTCGCCAATCGGTAAATGTAACGCTGAAAGTTTAGGGCAAACCGGGCCGATCGGGCAGGGGTTCGCGGATCTAGGGTTTGGCAGTATTAAAACTTCAAGGGAACAACGTTTTTCATGGCTTTTAGAGGGTCCAATTGGCCAATTGATAGTTTTCCGGAAATAGTTTTCCAGATGTGTTGCGTGTTGGAAAAATTTCCACGAACTGGTTGACAGCTTGAACGTCTAGCTTCGAGACTCGTGGTTGATATTTGAATACATATATACCCCCAGAGCTGGTATTCTTACATTCGGAAATGCCATGGTTCAGCCAGTTCTATATCTGGAATTGCCTTTGTGCAGGATTCGAATAAAACTTTGCGAAAAATCCATCGCTCTCGAGATCTTACGAATCATGTTATGCAAAACATAAATCGCCATGTTCAATACTACTATTACACCGTCGATGTACGGCAACCGATGATAGCAATTCAAGAACTAGTATTAATCCTACTGTTGCTGAGGGAAATTTTATTCTTACTGTAAGCTCTCGGGCTGCAAGCTGGTGTCTAGTTGCTATTGTTGTTTTAAGGAATTGTGATAGTTAGATGTTGTTTGTACGAAGAGAAGACTGAGTGATCGGGTGTCGGTGAAGAGTTAATTATATAATACCGTGAATTTTCGATGCCTGTCTCACACCTGAAGATCGTTTCGTAATTTAATGATTTGATATACGCAGCTGCGTTGTCTAATCCGGGGAGGATTTTACATATAGCTAGGGAGATCTGGTTTTATACCTACGTACCTTACAATGGCGAAGAATATCATCGTACTGGACGGACCTTAAGGACCAAGATCCCCGTTACACGATCCCCGAGCGATACTTATAGATACCCTTGGATTGTTGTTTCATATCATCCTCCTCCAGAGAAGTTCCGTCATAATCAATGATATAAACAAGTAACTATTTAGCTTCTTGTGATATACTCTTAAGATCTTTGAATCTTTGTATGGTTAGCTGCCAAGGGGGGGTACCGCTATCTATGATAAAGTGTTTAACAAAGCATGGTCTTGAACGCAACGAGACAAGCTAATCTCGAGACTGGAGACAAGCTTTGAATGTCACTAAGACACTAGCATACTATCAACGGCTAGATCAACCCCCAGAATTCACGTGACTATTTCCGGCTTCAAAATGCAACGTAGTTGTTCCTTTTTGTTGTCCTTTTTTGCATGAAATTTTCTGTAATTACAACACAAGAAGGGCCACCGGGCTACTGTTCTGTGAACCTAGTCTCACCTGCGGTGAAGCGCTGTGGGCTCACAAAATGGCTGGTTATACGATCGTAGCAGTCCGGGCACTAGACAAGTTTAACGATCGTAGTGCGTTGCGGACCACTGGATTCCAACGCTCACTCCCCACCTTGCATTGCAGCACTTGACGTGACAAGATTGACGCTCATAAGGAAGAAAATATCAAGATTCGAGCAAAAGCATCAATTAAAATATCCTCAATAGATTTGAATCTGTAATAATAAATACTCTTGGGTGGTAACTATGTATCATGCGGTCCTCTTCTCCTCAATTGATCGAAAATGCCACAAAATCAACACGGCGTTGAACCTTTTGGCGTTCCACTCCAATAGTGCCACGCAGGAATGAATCCCGCTCTCTTTGGCCTGATTGGCGTAAATCCTCCCAAGATACCGAAGAGGGCTGCAAGGGTCAGGACCAGTTACGCCGCCGTCGTAGTCGTCACAGGATTGCTATTGAAACTGCATGGCACAACCAAAGGAGAAAACGTCGGCTTCGGCTGCCCATCACACCACTCCTTACAAGTCCTCGTCGAGCCCCTCGGGCATACCAATAGCGTCGTGCAAGTCGTCAAGGTCGTTTCGCAATTAAGTCCCGTAGCTGTGGTCGGCGTGAACGTCGTGGTTGGGGGTTCGTCGCGTGGCCCTACCGGGTCTGGGACCTTGGTGCAGTAGGAGTTATAGGCGTTAATAGTGGTGCATGTGGATCCCGGGAGACAGGTTGTGCGTATTTGCCAGCGGATTCCGCCGCACTATGGAGCAACTTTTGGTTAGTGGGACGTTTTTCAGGTACCCGTTTACCTATGGGA
The DNA here is from genome assembly GCA_036971225.1 of Arthrobotrys sinensis. NCBI lineage: Eukaryota > Fungi > Ascomycota > Orbiliomycetes > Orbiliales > Orbiliaceae > Arthrobotrys > Arthrobotrys sinensis. The sequence continues at coordinate 655,187 of JAJTTV010000012.1, read as the reverse complement.
TTACCGCTGCGGCTCGGTGGGCGGGAAAGTCATCGTACTAGTGAGTCTGAGAATGGTAATTGTGCAGCTGCTTGGCCCACAATGGCAGCTACAATGGCGAAGGCTGTTATTTGCATCTTGAATAAGCGTGTTTTGGATTGTTTATACCAGACCGTAATTCAAAGGAGGTGTCCTTGAGATACCTAGATAGTCCATTCTAAAGAATTCAGGGTCCAACAAGAGGTATTTATATTTATTTTCTCTAGTTATAGTACAGCAGCCCCTGGATAGAAAAATACCCTCAGGCTTCATCAAAGATCAAAGGCTAAATGCATCACTCCAACTTCAGAAGGTGGAAAATCGTAACGTTATATACGGCTGGGCGCAGGCTACGAATTAACGTTAGGATCGTAAGATATTCTCCTTTCTCCACAAATTAAAGCCTTGAAAATCTTTGTGCTACCAAGCCGGAACCCTCTCGCCTATGTTAGGCTTGGGTATAGGACCGTCCAGCCGCCTGTGCTTTCGGCTAATATATGAAACCAAAATATGCAGATGGGATCAAATCGGATTTTTCAGTTGTGCATTCTGATCAGGTAATGGCATTCGGTTCGCGGCCTGGTAATTGCTTCTACGGGCTCGCCAAGTTGCCGGGCTTCTCGACCAGATCGCCCTTTCCATACACCCAATTCACGAGATACTTCGACGTACTAGCCACGACTCTGTGGATAATAGGTCGAAATCTGCGGACAACACAATATACGGCGTATGCATACCAAAGGTTCCCCCTCCCTTGCTTGGCTAAGAACAGTCTTCCAGACTATGACCCAAGGTCATGTTTCTCTTCTCTTCTCTTCTCTTATATAGGTAGTTAAGTCTGTTTACTTAGAGATGGGTAGTTCTTCAATTTCAGATCAGTATTCTTGTATTCAGAGAAAAATCTTTTCTGATTCGATATGTATCGGCGCTCAGAAGCTTGTTATCAAAAAACCGGGCTCCCGGCTCTTAAGCAAATTATCTACGTAACTCGACTAAAAAACCGTATCGCGTCGTTCGACGTCAGCTGCGGCCCCCACTGCCAATGCTTCACGGTTCCCGACGTCATCGGTACATGGTCGGGCTCCTTCACACTGCTGTTGGAACTTACACTTTCCACCTCTTCGTCCCCTCCCCATTTGGAGGGTTCATATATTGGTGTCGCGGGTTGCGGTGGCTCCCTCTTCCACAGCGCTAAGTTTATGGGGTTCTATCCAGTCGTCGGTGGTGCCAGGGCAATTTAGAACTTTGCCAGCGTGTAGAATTATGGCAGTCGGGCTACCGTGCCAGAGTTTTCCATGTTTAAACAGACCAATAAGCGGTTTCGCATCATCATCAAATGTGAGGTGATCTTTCCTCATATATATGTCGTATAAACCGCCACCACAATTAGGATCAACGATCCTATTGGTTCCTTTGATACCAGGGGGGTCGAACTGGTGTATCAGGCCCTGCTTCTCCAAATGATCCCGATACATTTGGTTAGACGGGACAATTCGACGTCTTGGTTTCTTTCCCTCCCGAGATAACTGCACTCTGTCATCAAAATCTGCCTTTTCAAACTTCAGAAAATACTTGAGGTCGATTGGCAGTATAATAAATCCTGGTGGGTGCTTATTGAACACTTCGCGACAACTTGCACAAAAACTTATAGCATTATCAATGTGGTGGGGCTCGGAAAAGGGCATCAAGCCTCTCTCAACAAGTGTTTTAAACTACGTATTCATATTAGCGACACTTTCATGTGTCTTGGTGTTTTAGTTAAGCTTACTTCCACACCAGTCTTTGTAATAACATGCGATACCCTAAGCTGGAGCCATTTTCTATGGCATAGCCAGCAAGCGTCGCTATGGTAGCCCTCAACGGTTTTACTAACAGGTTCTGGAAACCAGACCCCTTTTGCAACCATGACACCTTCCGACGCAGAAGATGCCAACGCCACCGCGCTAGACCCTCTGCTAGCCGATGTTCTGGATCTGTTGCTTGCAGATGGATACCCGCTACTGGATCTGTCACTTCCTTTAGGTTCGGACTGCCCTCGGTCCAAGGGCAAGGATCGCGATTGTGTTCGAGATCGGGAAGACAATCGTGACAGTAATGTTGATGGAAATTCGTGTGCTTCTGATATTACCAACAACCGTCCCGGCTACTCAAGCGCGGCATGGTATTCTTAATTCAAACAACAATTGGGGCACTTGGTGTGTAAGAACCCTCTGAATTGTTCAGCGGCGGAATGTCTTACGCAGAAAATATATTCTGGGGGAATTTGGTAATCAAAGACTAGAGGATGTAATTTCTTGGCCACAGAGTTTCCAAAGAAATGGGGGCAGAGAGAAGTGTAAGGAGAATTCATCGAAATATGTTAGCAGATTCGAAGCCTCGAGATTGTTTTGAGAACTTCAAGTTTGTTGTTATTATTTGTAAATCCGTTAGACAACAGATATCCATTTTCGGCCCACTGGACTACTTGCACAAAAGTTGACCGGCCACTGCACTGCAAAACGAGAAAACAGGGATATGTACATGTACACAACAGTCTAGATCATATTGGAGGTAGAAATCGTATAGAATGAAGAGAAGGATGTCTGACCGAAAGACGAAGGAAAAAATCCATGGCGACTGCGACACACCGACCCGCTTCGATTCGTTAGACGAGTCAACCAGTAATAGAGAGGAGGAACTCATGGGAACTTTCAAGTCTGTATCTTAGAAGTGGACAACACACCGTGACCTTGAACATGGGCGCCGGACTATGGCACAGATCACGTTTCTCTTTCCTTGAAGGGTAAAGGTCGTCCGTTTGGAGACGGATCCGTTTTGGTCCATCCCAAGATGGTTATGCCGTCTCAATAGGGACTTATCGATGCCACGAGAGGCAAATCGGGCGATACGCCGTGTGATAGCGCTATCACCATGTGATAACTCACAAAAGCCGCATCTGTGAAACATTATATGCGGCGTATAATCGGTATAAACTATGAGCTTGTGCCATCATATATTTTTGGGGGGGCGTTTATGCACACAGGTGGACAATGTCCTCCATTTTCGAGCGCAAACGGAGAGTTTCTTCACATTGGTAATCCTTCAATAAATGTGCAATCCTAGAATGCGGCTTTCCCAGCAACCAGGATTACTCGTATCTTATCTGCCTTCTTGCACAAAAACATGTGAATCTATTACTCGATTTGATTGATGGGAAAGTCTTGACGGCGAACTCGTATCGATTTCTCAACACAAATAAGTTTTCCGGACTTTCTTCTCGCTGTCTAGCGCTTATAGGATACAGCATGGGTAACCATACTGATCTTCAGGAACGAAAAAAGAAAGGAAGAAAGGAGGAAAGGAGGAAACGGCTCGGCTTCTTTGCCACGAAGGACGGGTCGACTAAGCCCTAGAAGGCCCGAGTATGTTGCCGCTGGTTCGGCATTAAGCTCATATTTTGCGAGACGGCTGAGCACGAAAATTGTTAAAATTCCATGTCGGGCAGCCAAGTTTGCATCAACTTCATAGTAGACGACGAACAGAACTAATTTGCGCTGAGACTGAGACTGCTCTTGCCAAAGTCTCCAGCGTATCGAAGCGGCTCCTAAGGTTGAGCGTTAGATTTTCACAGAAGACTCTTAAGAGGCGCTTAATTGCCTTGCCTATCCGAGACAGTTCGAATTTGAGTCCATACAGAGTTTTCGCCATGTTAAGCGTACGCTGTTGACTCAATTCCCACATGAAAATCATGAAAATTTTGCACACATGGAAAACTTTATTCTTGAAGACGAGATTGAATCCTAGCAAGAATTTTAGTATGCTTGAGAGCTCTCAGCACCAGAAATTTCTGCGCCTGCCTACCCTGTGAGGCTCGATGCCTGTCATGTAGCTGCAAACCTTGAGAGCTGAAAACAGCTCATGGATAGCTACGAGGCTTCAAGGGTATCTGGATACATGCAGCTCCCTATGGTAAAATGCTTTGATGTGTATAACGGACGGGAACAGGAAATGGAATTCACGTAACCGGTTCCTGGAAGCAGCTATATGAATCAATGTGGTGTAATCCCAAATGCCGTGGAACCCAACACATGGTTTCAAATCAGCAGGAGCGCACAGCTCGCAGTCGGATTGACGAGAATGGATAGCTATAGCTACAGTGAACGTTTCCGAGCTTCCAATTCATGCTCTCTCAATTGATTATCGCGACTTGAATCTACATGTGAAACTACAAACTACGACAGCATAAAATTTAGCTCAATACCAAAGCCGAAGCTGGGGGCGTAAACCATACCGTCTAGAATAGCTATGCGGACGTCATGCCCATCCAACCCCAACCGGCTACCAAAACCGCACAGGTAGCACGGAAAACTCCTCGTCCGGGCACTCCAACTTTCCAGCATAACCACCCGTCGAGGATTCCGGTAGTTCCGATGCATGCTAAGACGATGTCGACGCCGCGATACATCCGTTGGGCAAACATTAGGTAAAGTGATAGCCCAAGCGCAACAGTACGAATCGCAGACACGGTGAACGCATCTTGCGCGTCTTTCGATTTTACTAGGTAGGGCGGGAGCCCGAACTCGTGCATTGCGTAGGCGGGATTGAAGAAAAGTATGGCGCCACCGAAGGTTAAGGTAGTGCCGAGAAAGAGGCCTGGGATATGGCGGGTGGAAAAGTTATTTAGAATAGTGGAGGCCATAGCTGAAGATCAATTGTTTCGTCTTGATTGATATCGCTATGATTTCAATTGAGCGGTATAATTGTTGAGAGGAACGGCCGACTATGTATCGGACCTCGACCCATCATACAAAATGCACGTCTTATACCCCGCAATTTAAATTTTGTTCGGCAGTTGTATCGCTAAGTTTCGAAGTTGATCATCTACGCCAAAGTTGGTACTTCGTGGTACATACCGACAACAAAGCTCTCAGAATCCAACAGTCATAAAGCCGTTTTAGAGTTGTGGGTTGTATCTGATAACGGCTGATAGTCTAGAAATCCTGGTGTGAAAATCGGAGAAGTTTTGTAGAACCGGATGCTATCTTCACATGTTCCTAGAACACTCTAATCAAAATGATGGACCGAAATCTCTATGAAATATCGAATTCTAGAGGTTGGACTTGAGTTAACTCCGGTGATAGAAGGGAGCTGTCTCGCAGCTCAGCTCTAATTGCAAAGCTACAGTCGTTATTACCATTTTCAGTATGTGTACCGAGCTGGAGCTGATAGGAAGGAGCTATCAAGGAGCTTCAAGTGGCTTTATCTATGTGTATGCTATAGGCTTCAAAGCAGTCATGGGGATGAACTCTCCTTACTTCGTAATTTGACAACCTGCATTCAGGTCAGGTTGATAGTCGATTGTAACATCAACGCCCTTCTGTGCTCCCACAAGCGAGCAAGCTCGTGCCCAAAGGTTTTTCGGTTCTCTTTTCACGGAACTACTAGGGTCTCGCGGGAGGAATGTGAAATTAGACATCTTGTACATCTCTTGTGCTTCCAACCCAATGGTTCTACGATTTGTGACGGTGACATCGCCGCTTGCATTGCAGTTGCGGAAAGCCAGGCAAACCAACATCACGGAATTTACGCGAAGGGTTCGAACACGAAAATCCACTCAACTGGGGACACGACGACAACACGGCAGGAAGGCTTACAGATATGAGGATTCTGCGATAATATTCCGAGGTCAATAGGAGCTCTGAGTGATGAAAATTCTGTCCTGGTCCTGCTTCTTGCGGAAGCTTCTGGCCTTCCATGAGTTTACCCAATCCCGGTCGAGGATCCGGAATGGAAAAACCCACACCGATGCTTGGGCCAAGGCGGTATGACTTTGAGGGCATTTTTTGTTGACAAATGCCTTTAAAGGCTGAAAAACGATGGGATTTGCCCGTGCTGTCGAGCCTCAAGTTGCATGGTGCAAGGACCGGGAAGGAAGCCAAGCTTTTGAACGGTGCAGACGAATGAGAATTTTGGAAACTCCCGCACCACCTTTACAGAGCTTTGAGTTTCATCAATGTTCATGCCCGAACACATCATCACTGCTGTTCGTCGACCGCGGAACTCGGGCGAAAGAGCCTTCGAGCGACACTAATGCAACAACGTGGACCTTTCGCCGTTGACAAAGAAAACAATATCGAAGATTTATTGGATGGGGAATAGGAAGAATCCCAGGAACTTGAACCTTCGCCGCCCCACCTTTGACCGCCGTTCCCTGCCATGCCATCGATGTGCGCCTTGTGCTTCTCGCCAACGCAAGGTACGAGAAACAAGAACATTGACCCACCCACACCAGTTCTCAGCCAGAAAAANAAAAAAAAAAAAAAAAAAAAAAAAAAAAAATCAATCTGTCGGCATTTCAGGCAAGTCGAAGAGTTTCCTGATCCGGGTTGGCTTTTCCGAATGGATCTGTGTAAGAGGCGGTGATATTTGGTGCATTGCGCGCCGCCTGAAAACGATGGTTTCTTTACGGTGATATATGGTGAAATAGGAATTTCTGGTATCTTTAGGATCGCACAAGCTTGAATTGCACAAATGTGTAATTTTTGTGCTTCGCCGGACAGCAATTGACAAATGCGACGAGGTAGAGCAATGGTGCAAGAGCCGCTAGAAGGCTCCCATCCTGTATGTTGTTGCAAAGCACAAGCGGGAAGGGGAAAAACTCTGTCGCGGACGCCTGGTTCTCTCTGGTGCCAGCACAGCATCGGCTTGCATATAGTAATCGCATCATTCGTGCAAACGGATGGCAAGGGAAGGGGAAGGCAATTACTGATCTATCCGTGATTCGATTGGCTGAGCCTGCGTTCCTGCATATGTTATCCTTTTGCCGACACCAAAAGACATGCAATTGGCGGCGTTCTTTGTAGTTGCGGCCTCCCCACCTCGTTGTTCGTGAAAGGTCTGGCGGGGGGGGGGCGATGTCTCGTACAGCGCAGCAGTCCGTCGACATCGTTGTTGGTGGAGATGTCATGCCATCGAATGTGAGGGAAATTAGATGTATGCAAGGCACAAAGTCTCCTGGCGTCTGCCCTTTTGACCGAGTCGTAGCCGACGAGAGACAACACCCCACCACGAAGCAGCATCGTTCCCTTGTAGACCGTTGAAGGCCGAGGAGCAGATTCTTTCTCAACAAAGACGAGCTTTTGCTTATTCTAGACCTTCGAGCTTATTCCTTGAGGTCAAGGATATTTTTGCTGTGTCGTTCCCCTTTTCGTTTCTTTTTCTGCTTTTTCCCTCAGGCGCATAAACTTGTGAACCGGGGTAGGTTCGAGCTTACTCAGACACACCAACTACAACAGCAAGCACGAGCTTTGCCATTTTTGTTTCCAGATCTCAAATCCGCGCTATTGCGACAACAGGGAACCACTGTCCTGGCGCGATTTATCCACGCTGGATCTCCGAGAAGTCCCCTAACTAAGGCGCTCAGAGGGAAGGGTGTCACACAAATACACAAAATGGGTGCCAGATTGGTAACCGGAAAAAGAAACGAGACACTTCCCTTCCGTTGCTCCCTTCCTTCCATGTGTCTCTCATGGGCTCTCGCCTTTTTAGCACCAACGTCTCTTGCCCTTCTTGCAAGAAGCATAAGAACCCCCCCGACCCCCCTCGGATTTCGTCTCGCTTGATAGTAGATATTCATCACACACGTGCAAGATCTTTCAGCCTGAGCTAGTCACTCGGTATCACTCTCTTCACTTGCTGTATACACTCTCCTTTAGAGACACTCTAGTCGATCTTATCAAGCTCTCCCTTGCTTAACTTGACATAACATTCATTCAAAATGAAGGCATCCACTCTCATTGTCGTTGCTACTGCAGCCATCGCTTCCGCCCAAGAGTACTTCGATTCGACCACCACATCGACATCGACCTCTTACACAACTGTCACAATCTATAACACCAGGACGACCACCACCTGTGTGAGCACTGTTACTTCTACTGGATATGCACCCGACACTACCGTCACTCCAGAGCCATACTCGACCAGCGTTACCTACCTCCCAGTCTCTGAGAGCTCCACATCTTATCTCCCGGTCCCAGAAACAACTGTAAGTGTCCTCGTAGTAATCCCCATCCCCTCCTATTAACGAAGGCATAGTCCTCGTCTTCTTCGTCTTCATCTTCTTCAACAAGTGAATCGTCATCGACGACTTCGACATCAGTTGGAGAGGTCTCTACTACCTCGTCCACGTCGACCAGTACCGAGACGACATCGACTCCTGTATATTATCCTCCTACGACTTATATTGTGGTAAATCCCACTCTACTATTGAGTCTTGTAGATTACTTGATGGGTAAATACTTACGCTCTTTGTGACCCTGGATAGTCAACAACATCTAGCAGCTCCAGCACTTCTTCTTGGACCAGTTCTTCCAGCATTGTTTCTTCTAGCGTTGCTTCTTCTACTAGCGTGGCTCCTTCCAGCACTTCTGTTTCTTCGGAGAGCGTCTATATTCCCCCTACAACCTCTTCTTCCTGGATTACTGTTATCAAGACAACCAAGGCCCCAACACCTACTTACACTTCTGCTCCTCAGTCTACGACTACTTTCGCAACCTATACCGTTCCATCGAACAATGGTACCAACAATGCTACCTCTACTAGCGTCCCGCCACCGCCACCAACCCCATATCCCGGCGCTGCCTCTTCGGTTTCCACTTCCTGGGTCCTCGCTTCGGTAGCAGGCATCTTCGCCGTTGTCGCTGCTTCCCTTTAAACGCCATGACGTTCATGATTCTTCTCTAACGACCTCACGCTCGCTACGATACCCATTTTATCTCTTCAATTCTCTCGTTTGAAACATTTATACCAGCAATCTTTTCGTTGTTTCACAACCTTGACTGTTTCACATTCTTTTATGCCTTCCAAGGCGCCTCCTGGTGTTGTTGGTTGTCGAAACTTCCCTTTTGGGCTGTAGACGCTTCCTGATTGGTTGAATGTTTCACAAGACAGAACATACAACACAACACACTCTTTCGATACCGGCACAGCCGCTTCATCTTTCATTCTGATTACGAGGCTGTTCATTCTTAACAGTTTCCGAAACGGTTCGACCTGATATCCAACTGCTCTGGCGAAGTCCCAGACCCCCACCAGCCTCAACGGCCTCGACATTCATTTCATTGTATTATATTCATCCCTATCTTCTCACTTATCTTTCTGGGTTTGGTGTCATCATGGAGTTACAACATATACCACGGTGTTTTTTTTTTCTTTCTGGAGTTGTATAAACAGATAGACAATACCCTTTTTCTTCTATCTAACCCCGAGGGTTAGCTCTTTTATCCTAATGATACCTTGAAGGTCTTCTTTGGTGCGGCTTTCACTTCTATAATGTGTTACACTTAGTTCTATACCCAATTCTTTCTTTTCACGCTCGTTTCTCATTTCTATTTTTTACGACCGGGGTTTTATGATTGGCATGAAAAAAATATCACAGAATTACCGCTATCTGTTATTTTTCTTTTCTATCTTGTTGTTTATGATTACGAAAGGAAAAAAAAGAAATGGCATCTTGATGATGAAACGCAAAAGCCTGAGGCGTTTGCATCGCGTTTGCTTACTTGCATGTATTAACTTTAAAATTTTTTTCTACTTCTTTTCTCACGTCAGCGATCCTGTCGAGACGTTTCACCCTCTTCATATTTTTCGAGGCTCTTTTTCTTCCAACACTTCTTGCTTTGAGAGCTATTTTTGGGACGAGACTTGCTGGACCATGGAGCCCTGAGGAAGATAAAAAGACGCATCTTCTTGAAAACTGGGCTTGAAGAGGAATTCGATGAAGAAAATCTTATTCTATGTATATACATTCTTATCGTGCTGGGCAACAATGGAGAAAGTTGAGTTTGGTGTTATCAAAAGTTATTTTCCGAGAAATCGATATCATTGTGGCTATTTGTTAGAAAACAAACACTTTGTAATTGCTTGGACTGTCATTCCGAGAGGTCCTAAAGAAAGTAGACGACTGAATGGCTTTTTGCTTGATCTTGACAGATCTGGATACCCGAGGTGCATAAGTTAGTAATTCGCGGCATTGGTTGGCCTCAACCAACACCTTAATCTTATCATGTCAAAAGCCGCTGTCCAACTGAAGCAAATTTACCCCCAAGACGTTTTGCTATATTTTCCACTCCAGGAAACCCAAACTCACTGGCCAGTCTGGCCATCATAGCTATTGCATTGTCGAGTGTCGAATCGCCCCACACGCCCCGGATTCGATATGCGCCAACATGCCACTGAGGCTCTTGAATTCCCTTGTTTTCTTGTGCGGGCTTAGTGACTCTGGATTTCGCTCAATGAAGGGTAAGCTACAGTGGTATAGATTTGGCGAATGAATGGCAGACCCGAGATGTTGGTGAGTGGCCCTTCCAGTCGCGAAGGCCCGATAACAAATGTGACAAGTTTGATCTTTGGCGCCATGCATGGGTGAATCGATATGCTGGAAAAGATTGTTTCTGCTTCTAAAAGTCCTACCACAAATCTCACACCGATGGACCGGTCTAGCCCTGTCTTGTGAAATAGCCGGCTCCGGTAGTAAAACTGAGGATTCGAGGGATGTTGGTGTGGGAACAGAATAATCTGAATCCATCGATAGGACCTCTACATCATCCGCTGTGAAATCGATGTCCTCACGCGAGACATCTTGAAATTCGATCTCGCTTCCGTCGGAATCTGGGGTCAAGATGCCCCAGCTTGAAGTACCCACCGACAGGGCTTCCATCGCGTTTTCGAGATCAGATTCTGTAGATTCTGAGGGTATAGCGCTCCTCGGGCACACTCCAAGCATATTTCGAGCGCCTTGTAGTGTTATCAATGCATTTTTATCCCTCTCGCAAATAAGCCGGTTGATTCCGTCGCGAGTATAGCCGCCTTTACGGCTTCCGCTCTCGAGATGACTGACAAGCCCCGCCAATTTTCTAAACCTTTTGGGACAAGTACTATGAAGACAACGATAAAGGTTTGGGAATATGCGTATATGCCTTTTGCGAGCTTTTAAGGTAAGGAAATCCCGGTTGCAATGCGGACAAAAAATATTTGCTCTTGGAATCGGCTTAGAGACCGTGTCGGGCGGCGTATTCTGCGCGTCTACGCGCCGCACCATGTAGCACAAGGTGGTTTTGGAAGAGTACCTCATGGTAGAAATCCTTTTGGCAGTCCAAGCATGTAAATGGGGTAGTTGGTAGTGAGTGGTCTTTGTCCTTGTGCTTCGTGGCGTTATGTTGGTTGTAGGTTTCGTCATCAATGAAAAAGTGGTCGCAGATACAGCAGTGCTGGAAAGGAGAGCATTTCTTGGGGGCTCCTGCAACTGTACAAAACCTGCAGCTCGGAGACGGCACTGTGAGCGAATTCGAAGCTTAATTCGGGATATTGTAGCGGGATAGTTGTAGAAGTGAACGAGAAAGTCGATACAACAGTGTTAGACCTTTGATATCATGATGTTGACCTTGGAATGATTAAAATAACGATTACAAGGGAGAATAGACCAGATGTATAGAGGAAAACGTTTAAACATGAAACAGCACGGCAGCTATCGAGAAAGTTGGAACTTATCCTTGTTTAACTATACTGCTCTTCTGTAGTTACTCAAACCTTTCTCTGCTGGGGATATATTCCGCCCAATAGATCCCGCCCTTCAACTTCAGGCACGTTTTATTTCCGGCTCTGGGGAAGGTCACTAGTCTTTCGGCTATCGACAGATGCAAGCGTTTATGTTACACAAGATTGGGGATCCGCGGATTTGGGATACGATCAGTGAGGTTTGATAAACACCAAAATTCCCACGATGTCGATCGCGAGCCAGTACTCCGCACCGCTATAGCCTAATAAATGGGTAGCTCGAACTTACATAAAACCAACGGGCCTATAATTCTGGCATGGCCTCGACCGTCTGGCCAAGGAGGTATATTCTATTCCTAACATACCGTGCTATCTTGAGATCTCCAACCACTTGTGGGGTTAGTTGGTCGCAACTGTTATGATCATTCCTCGGGTCTCCCACACGAAACTACGTGGTGTTGGAAAATTATATTCTCATACGTAGTTAGCTGCTGTGCTAGTTAGATATGTTTCAAAATCACTTTAATTGACAATAGTGCACAGCTGTTTCAGATTCGAAACTCCTCTTACTCTAACAACGTTAACTCCCAATACCTTTACATCGAATACTCGTTTTACGGCCTACTGGAGAAGGAACTATTGAGCACGGCAAGATTCACGGTGACTGCGAACAGTGTTGCGGGACCTACAAGCATCGTTTTTAGTGCCCTTTTTGTGGATGGGGCGTGGCCGGTGACTACGCGGAAGGAGCTTTCACAGGTACTGTTCTGTATCTGTATCTTAGTGTCAGAAAGACAGAGGGGGG
>JAJTTV010000012.1:533879-642812 GCA_036971225.1 Arthrobotrys sinensis | reverse complement strand
GGATGCGCAATGGAATTGATAGTGAAAGTGCTAATCTTCCAAAGCCTAGCGAGCTTGTAGTATACATGATACAACCACTGAACTTAGTCTGATAGAGACAAGAAAACGAGATAAAAGAAAGAATCGCAGCTTTCGTAAACGAACCTCCACGAAGAGACAAACACTTGGTGTGAATGACGGCTCGAGCGCTCATTCAGTCTAAACGCCTAGACGCACTCGTGTGTATTCCGAAAAATAGACTTGTAATAACCGTAATACTTATCTCCTCAGCAAATAAACCGGTCGTATGTATGGGTTTACGATCTCCTCCACCTCCAGACTTCCAGTATCGGGGTCATAGATCTCAAGATTAAGCATGGGCTGTCTAAAGGACACAATCCTTCTTCTCTGCTGGTTTCGTCTTTGTACTTCGTTTTTCAACCTGTATAACTCTTCCCTTTCCAGGGCGTGCTGAAGCCGCGTGATGGCCATGTCCCTTTGTTTCACTTCCCCTTCCAATTCTGTGATCGTTGCGTTCCGCCCCTGCAGTTCAGTGTTCATTTGGTCAATTTGCTCCGACAACTCTTCCTGCTCCTCTTTGGAACATCCAAGAGATTTTAAGTGCTGTTATTGAAGGTTTTGCTCTGTTAGCCTTGGCCCTGTATTTAATGGTGCTAAAGGATTTAGTAGGTCGGGGCACAACATACGTCGAGGAACAACGTCACAATGCCCACAGTATCTGAAGCATCATTTACCGACGCGAGTGGTGGAGGGGGGGACATGGTTGACCCACGTCTAGCATCCGGATGGAGCGTTAGGGGGAGATTCGGTGCCCGATGAGGCTGCATGGGTGCCTATGTGACAGCGGTTAGATATTGGTAACTATATGACTGCATCGTGTAGAATAATCATGTTCGTCTCGAGTATATTGATGGGAAATAAGTCTGTTAAACTTCTTGCCAAGAAAAGCTTGGGGGATCTCTAATTTTTAGACAAGCCGGTATAGAAGTCCGAAGCCAAGCCATCTCAACTGCCAATATGCATAATATTCTGCCAGGAACACAATAGCCTCACAACGTTCCCCTCCAAACATGGCGGACACAGGGCCCGAGGAGAAGACGATTACAACTTACGGATGCTGTTGGTGTCTGAGTATTTTGAGGATGGGGCGACTTCTGGCGCTGTAGCAATTGCTGGGATTGAGGTGGTCGCTGGTACGAAGATCGTGATGGAGGTTGAGACTGTTGAGATTGTTGAAAGTGTGAATGTACTGGCTGTTGCTCCTGCTGCTCACGTGTAAAACCGGGACTGTGAACCACAAGATGGCCCTTAGATGACTCTAACATAATCGGAGATACTCCACGCCTTGATGGAATCGTGCTGCTTGGGTGTGAGGAGGCTAACATCGGTTCGTGTGGCCCCGCCACCACACCAATACTTCCATCTTCCCAACGCCAGGTTAGTTCAGGTGAACCGGGAGGGGGTAGCAGTGGATCATCTTGTTTCGTATCGTCCTATCCGTAGCCCAATATCGTCGTGTAATGGATTAGAACGGCCATCGTTCAAGTGGAATAACTAGTAGAATAGACGCCAAGGGCAACTTACTTCTCTCTCGCTTGGCCAGCCACCCAAATCGCCGCCATCATCGTCATCATCATCTTCTTCTTCTTCAGCGTTCGAAGAGGGGTATTCGTCTTCATCTTCGTCTTCTTCCTCGTCGTCGTCATTCGATTGGGGCACCTTATTCGGAGATGGGGCTCCCTGCGGATTATTTTGACTACGGAGTGGTGGTATCTTTGGTTGGGGCTTTATAACTTGACCCTGCTTATGGGCTGGGGAACTTTGTGAGAAATCCGGCCATCTTACCTGTACAGGCTCCCTTGGATCTAAAGTTTGGGCTAGTGCAGTGTTTCGTGTTCTCCGCGCCATTTCGTAAATTTATGTTCGGATTTTAGGCGTGAGGTATTCAGTCACTGAGGCTACTATCTCCGGAACTATAACCTATATTTCACGAACTAGGGGATATAATAGATCGAGGGGGAGCTATTAGCTGTCGAATGTGGGAAGTATATGCTACATAAATAGACCTTTTCTTAGTCAGGGCATTCCATTCAATATTTGAAACTTATTAGTTATACAGTAGGCCCAATAAGTTCTATACATGCAACTCTGATGGTATTAGTGGCTGCCTCGTTTGTAAAATTTTATCCAAATCGCTACCTCCATTTGATAGCAAGTGGTTAAATATAGTGGTTCGACCATTTCTCGCATCCTGAGTCCACCGCCTGATAGTCTCTATGTTATGCGTGTACATATTTGTGTACAACGTAAAGTTGCTAACCGAATTACGGGCGATTGAGTCGTGACAAGCATAATAAAGGATTGCCTCGGGAAAGTTTTCCCAGAAACACCACCACACCAATACGTTGCAAGCGTTTTTGTGGAACGCAATCAAAATCAGTATCTGCATTTGATTCTCTACGACGCATAAACGTTAGTTTTATGCTACATGAAATATTTTATTCACTTTTGTGATCCGTTGATACCATATTTCGGCCAGTTGTAAAATTTGGGACAGTAAACTTTGATGTCATGCGCAAAACGTTCTGAATAGTTATAGATATAGTCTTCAATGGCTGGATAATTTATAAATCATATACCTCTTGGCTTAGATAATCGAACGGTGAATCTAATTCCAAGCCCAGGCTAAATTAAAGCCGGAACTAACTAGTACTGGCCAGTACCTATTGCTTGCCTATTCTAGCTAGTTCGGGGGTTCTCTCAGAGTATTCTTCTACCATATAGAATTCATATGATCATATACTGCCCGATTTTCTCTCTGGAGCTCTCGACCTATCAAAGCATATTTAGATAAGTACATAATCCTCAGCAATCCGTATCTAGGACTAATTATGTAACCATGGGTCCCCCACGACGCCCAAGTAACCACCCCCCCACCCGATAGATGGGCCCTTTCAAAAAGTATGTCCATCGCCTGTTCGTACGGGAAGATAGGTCTTTGGATGACATCATATCTGCACTAGGGGAGATAGAATTCCATGTCACGTAAGTTTTCTGCATAATATCATATACGCTACTGGGGATAAGAATGTGACACAGACATAGTGCTAACGTTATAACGTGTATATTGAAAAGGCGGCCTCAAGCTATGTACCAGATTCATAGCGTTTGGCATTTTCGTAAACAGACTAATCGGAACAAAGGCAAAGACAACAATAACCAAATCATAAAAAGGAAACTAGAATATGAAGAAAGTGACGAGGAAAATCTTGAGGGTGTAGCAGCTCCGAGCGAATTAACTAACAAAAAGCAAAGACATGATACGTTGGCACACGATGTTCAGCTGACCGGTGGCGGTAAATTGCATTCTAACCGGGACCAGCAAAGAACTGATTCCATCGAAAGGACAGACCAAGCAGCACCTACCAAAAAACCAACCAGTTTTAAGCTTAGAGTAATTACGCCACAATTTGCAAGACGTAACAAAATTCTGAGCAAAATCCCTGTGTTACCTGAAAAGTTTTCCGGGAAAACACTGCTTCGTGAGTTAAAGGTTGCTATACTAGTACATATACAGCTATCGCAGGAAAATCCAGGGGAAGAAGGGTTGAATACCCTTGATATCTGGATTGCCGATCACCTAATAAAAGCAACAGACGACGATTTGGTTGTTGAGGAATTGAGTATACTCGAGCTCCTAGTCGACGGCGTACTCGATGTGTATGCAATCATGAATTCAAACCCCAATCATTAGAAGAAGCGATGGGGTTTGGAGAGATGGAGCCTGTTTTGAGCCTGTCACAAAGGTTTGAACGAGCTTATCCGTCGAAGTTATCACATGAGTCCAAAACGACGCCAGATAGTTTTCCCAGACTCAAAGATCACCCAAATTCCAAAGACAAGTTTACTCGAGTAAGCTCAATATCAACCGCGAGTATGCGCCAATCGAGTCAAATACAATCGTCAAGAAAACCCGGGATGATTAGAACGGCTCGAATCCTGTCCGAGCTTCGTAAAATTGCTGACAACCCTCATCCCTCGTACGATGTTTTCGTTTCCGAGTCGAACATCGGTGTTCGGAAAATCGTTATGCAGGGTCCCTCAGAAAGTGCATACGAGAATGCAGCGTTTGTCGTATACCTAGACATGGGCGAAGACTACC
Organism: Arthrobotrys sinensis; assembly: GCA_036971225.1. Taxonomy (NCBI): domain Eukaryota; kingdom Fungi; phylum Ascomycota; class Orbiliomycetes; order Orbiliales; family Orbiliaceae; genus Arthrobotrys; species Arthrobotrys sinensis. The sequence goes on along the minus strand of JAJTTV010000012.1, from coordinate 638,650 downwards.
CACTCTTTTTTTCTCAAAAGACCGTTTCTTGACCGAGATTCTCCATCCAAACATCAACAAGTATGGGAAAGTTTGTCATAGTATCCTTGACCGTATGTATTTTCCAGCTCCTAAACTACTCTACCTCCCAGTACCTACTTAGTTAGTAGCGTCTTAGAACGATCAAACTAATGTCACATGTAGGAAACTGGACCGCAGATACCTCAAATGTGCAGTTGCTAAATACTGTTTGGAGCCTTCTATCCGTCCCCGAAGTTTCCGACCCAGTGTGAGTAACTCTAAAATTATTGAAGAACCCGAATCTGTGTTTATGCGCCTGCTAACTAAATTTCCCAGGAAAACGGTTATTACACTGGATTATCATTGGGACGAGGATCGTGTCAAAGATCATATAAAGGTTCACGCTGGGAAGACGAAAGAAGAGCTGATAGCCGAAATCGAAAACCAAGACCAATACTATCTCCGATCGAGGAATAAGTAACTGTAGTAATATTTTTGCCAACCAAAATTTAGGAGAATTTATGTCAAAAGGATCCACACAGCTGCAGGCATTTACCCTGTAGCAAGAATGAAACACCCTGCATGTATTCCTACTCGTAAAATAGAGCATGTTAATTAAGTTCAAAGTAGATGAGAATAAAGACCTCATCCTAGACGTCCTATTTACAAACAATGTTTTGACCTTTTGGATCCTTCTCTGTACAACCTTATGAGGCTAGAAAAACGTCGGAACATTCCAAGAGTAGAGTAGGCCCAGTGCACCATATACTAATATATTTACAAGGCACAGCCGATGGATTCAACCCGCAACTGCCGAATTGATATTATTAATGATTAAGAATGACGGAATATGTGGTAAATTTCTGTGGCGTCACTGGTAACAAGTTGTGGCTGAGCTCAAGTAATCGGTTGTACCGAAAGTCGACTATGTTTCTAGATCTTCTTGGACGAGTAGGTGGAGCCGATACAGCCAAGCCTCCGTACCACTGCTAGCCACAACGTCAACAGGGGCGCTATCGATGGATTGATGGTGTTTGAACCGCAAGTCGATAACTTGAATCCTTTCCTCGAAATCCCATATGCATGCGCCCAACATATTTAAACAGGAAACATTCTCGAATATTCGAACGTACATCCCAGGCCAGGTCCACAACAGCTCGATACCCACACATATTTAGATTTGGATCCGATATACATACTACCAAATTGCACTTTCGAATAAATAAAACAATGGCAAACATCAAATCTGTTCCGGCAGAGCTTCACGTCCAAATACTCTCATTTATCACTTCATTCTACGACCGTTCCAACGTTAGCCGAGTCTGTAAACTCTGGAGCAGCATTATCACCGAAACCTCTCTCAAGTCCAACTTTAAATACAACTACGGAGCCGTTCCCACGAGCAGGTATCCAGTTCCGGTTCATAAATTGTTACAATTGTATACGGAAGAGCATGTCGGCACCAGCGGTCGATGGGGCACCGGTCTCCGGGGTATATTTTTTGGTTGCACGATCGAAGGCGGCCGGACAAAGCAATACTTCATCCGTGACAGCTCCAATGCGGAAGAAGGATCAAAAGATCAGAATAAGACAGCCAAACTTGATATTTCCTCCTTCGGCGTCCTCGACGAACTAGTTTGCAAACACCTCTCCGATGATGCGTGCGGCGAAAGTACCTGGGAATCATCCCAGGAATACAAAAGCATAATCGACGAGTACGAAGAATACAATTCCGACGAACATCTCAACTCGGAGCCCAACGTTATAAAGCTTTGGCTCGATATTTCATGCACATTTGGAAACAAGCCGGACGAATTCTATACCCAAAAGCTTAAGGCAAAGATCCATCGAAAACTACAGGTTTACGAAACGACAAGTGTTCGGGAACTCGTTGAAAGGACTCGGAGGAGGGTAAAGGATGGTCTAAGGCGCGCCAATTTACAAATTTCAGAACCTTATGAGCTTCGCTTTGAAGTGCGAAGTTATAACTATGGAGGACAAGATGATTGTTTCCTGAAGCTATCCGTGAATATATATCACGAGGATGAGGACTATATCAAAGGAAATCCTTTCAAAGTAATGCGAGCTACTAAAGATAGGTTCTCAAAACAATTCAGCAACGAGGATGAGGACTATATTAGGGGGAATCCCTTCAACGTTATGCGGGCGACTAGAGACCGGCTTTCAAAACAATTCAATCTGTCAGACTACACATTCTAAGCACTGATCGGTATACGGCTGCCAACGCGCATATGCAATGAGAGAGAAGGATATGATACCTGTTTGTGTTAACTTTTCTGTATGTATATATTTATACTTTTTCCGCCGTATATATAAGTAGTTTGTTCCTTATAAAACCGGGGCCGGTACTCTCGGAGGCTGTTTTGCAAAATCCTCCAATTCGACATTAATGCATTCTAAGTTCTTAGCTTACGTAGCTTACCACCTTACCTAGTAACCGACATATTAACAGCTCTCCAGATCTGCAGATCACGATGGCTGTTAGCTCCAGTGGTTAATAATAGAGGCCCACGCCGTGTAATAGAAAACACAATCTCGAATATAGGATCCGGGTAGATATCTATAGATACCAGTGTATATTCCCAAATTTAAGATACAGAGGTCGTAGTTAAGAGGTAAATATATATATCTGCCTTGATATTATGCTATATACGCATTAATATGTTTCCATCAACCTAATCATAAGACATCTCTTGATAGTCTCATCGCGCGCTACGTGTACAGCGGTCTCCTCGGCTTTGTTATAAATGTGAACATCCGCTCCATGTGATATGAACTCAGATACGAGCATCTCACAATCGGAAGGTTCAATTGGAGAATCCGTCGCAACACAGATATGCAAGGCGGTGTTCCCACTGTTATCTATCGCATTCACATCCGATCCAGCCCCGATCAAAACCCGGAGTAGCCGCGCATGGTCGTACCAGAGTGAGGAAGGGCTGCTAGCTGCCGAAATGAGGGGCGTCTTCCCCTCGGAGTCACGTCTCATAACTTGTGCACCTGCGGAGAGAAGGAGATCTATCTTATCGAGATATTCGGCCATGTTTTTCTCCTCTAGATGGCCCATGCTATTGACGGCTCTATGGAGATGAGACTGGCCCAATGAGTTAAGGAATCCCTCCGCGGGAAAATCGCAGTCATAGAGAAGAAATTTCACAGTTCGGCTTGTCCCAAACGCGATGGCGCAATCTAACACGCTTCTGCTATCGTGTACTTCTGCGTGTATATTGGCACCTTTGTCCAACAGGTAACGGATCATTTCAGGGCCTGTCTTTTGCATAGCTGCGTAGTGCAGCGGCGGTATCGCTCCGGGTATGGTAGTATCAAATGCGTACTCACGCTCCACAAGCTGATCATCTGAGAAAAGGAGTTTATCGACTATCAGTAAAAAATATATCAAGGGGACTGGATACGCCTAAGCTTACCACTAAATAGCGCCTCGGCAAGTTCCAAGTCACAATTTTTAATCGCAGTGGAAATCGCACGAGTAAGGTACGTTTCTAGTGCATAGACCTGGCCCTCGGGCCCAATATCCATACCCCATCCTCGTAGCAAGCTCACCCTGTCTGCTAAAGTGAGAGGTCTTTTTTCTTTAATATCCACAGGAGGTGTAGACTTTGACCCGTCTTTCACACCATCCCTAGGTGCAACTGTTGGGCTACTAGCATTTACACCTCCTGGTCTAACAGGTTCAAAGGGTAGTAGTGACCTATAAAAGGCGAGTTCAATACCATCCGGGCCCTCGACCTTCTCAAGTATATCTACCATTAATCCGATGCATTTATTTAAAAGATCAGACTTGTTGACTTCCCGTGTCAACTTGATCGCCTTCCTACACCGGCGCCTTGCAGACTTCAAATCCCCGAGCACGAAGTATATCGCGGCAGTTATATATTCACTCCTCCCATGCACGCCGATATCGGCTCGTATTGTGGCATCCGGGAGCGAGTTTATTGTCTGTAACGCTTCATGGCATTTATTTTGCCTATGTTGAGACCAGGCGAGGCGTAGCACCATGTATCTCTCGTCTAATACACCTGGTCCGGCCTCCTCTAAATCCGGTCCTGGCTCTTGTAGTCCCGGATGCCCTCGAACTCCTTTAAATATGTTGATTGCAGCAGTATAATACCATTCTGCCTTCCCCCAATCATGATTCTTGTAACTCCCGGCGGCTTTTGAAACAACGAACTTCAGTTTTTCGACTTCTAGCTCGTCATCGTTTGAGTCCGAGTCTGAGTCCGAGTCTGGATCTGTAAATCGTTTCGGGCTGCGGCTAACAGTTTCGGTGTCTTGTGTCGGTCTAGGGCTGCTAGTCGACGGTTGTGTTTCTCTTGCCTCAGACCCAGGCGTCCGAGGCGGTGGTGTTTCTCGGCTCCCTGGTGCCCTACGAGGCACCTGTGTTTCCTTATTCCCAGCTAGTAACCTCGATGGTACCCACGTTTCACGATATTCTGGTTTCTCTTCATTGAACGGGTCCCCTTGATTCGATTTGACGCGATTGTACGAATTCTCGAGGGCGCTGGTGTACATGTTCCCTTTCTAGATATCCACGGAAGCTTAGCGCAGACACCACAGAACGTATACCAAGAACCAAACCCATACTTGAGTTTCCAGACAACTCCCCTTCTCCCTCTCCAAATTCATATTCTCCATACCCCCAACAACGGCTCTGACCTCCGATGCCGCCAGTGTCTCGTGATATATCGGCCGCCGAGTGTTCTCCACAATCTCATGCTCCATTCCCACCCTTGCTTTGAACTGTGCTTCGTAAGCCATTTAAAATCTTGTCGCAAAAGTGTTTTTCTGCAACCTCGTGATATATCCAAACTACGATCTTCGATCGTGAGGAATGCGGAGCCTGCAAGGTTGCTGAAGTAGCGAACCGTACGAGCGGCTCAATGCGCGATGAGCGGGGATTCAATGCACGCCAAGTCAGGGGACGGCTGAGGGCGAACAACCACACACAACCACAACCGCGAGGCTATAAGATTTCGTTAGATGTTCCAGAATTGCGAAAAACTAGTAAGATTCCATCCTGCGGCCCGCCAGCCACTTACGACAGGAATATAAGGTTATCGATAAATCCCCCAATCAAATATGCTAGGGGTTATCTTCCGTTTCCGTCTCTAAATTAACCTATCTTCACTCCTACCTCTACACAAGTCGCAAGAAACCCAGATATCCCTCACGATAATCTTCAATATCTACCCCCAAACACTAGAGCTATAAAAATGGTCTGCGCCGCTCATCTCATTCCAAACCTCACATACCACACACCACCGCCAAACACTCCTCCATCAACAATAATCTACATGAAGCAAGGCCTCACCCCAATCGCAGCCGCAAAGGCAGGCCGCGGAACCCATCCAGACGACGCACAGCTGTCAACATCAACATATAACCCTCTTGTACAATGTTGGATGACAGATTGTACATTCTCACGGTATCGAAGGATTGAAGATAGAAAAATGACCGTTGGGATTATCGCAAGACTTCAGCGGTAGGAATGGGTGGGTTGAAAGGGCGGGGTTCGCGTGGGATTAATCAGCGACGGCCAGGATTCATTGTGCAATTGTTGTATTTTCTGTGTTGTAGATTAGAATTGGTTAGCCTGAGTAGCCAAAGACGGCATAGCACCGTGCGGATCCGAGTCTGCCGAATTGCTCAAGACGACGAGGAAAGGAACAATCCCTATGCTATGCTTTCGTAATACATCCAAAGTAGCTTTATCATGAAATTTTAAAATCATCTCAGTCATACATCATATTAAGACATAAAAGGAAGAAAAAGTATAGCCGTCAGCTTGGCCACTTCAAAGATAGTTTGAAGGGCAGGAAAAGGGAAATGTGTAGAAGGATGAATAAAAACGATCTTCAACAGTGGTGGAAGAAAAATGTCAATGATGTAATGGTATCAAACCGCAGAACAAATAATTAAACAAAAAGAATAAAGAAATATTGGGGGCTCCTCAAGAGCAGGCACCATCTTTTGGTTGACTTTTTGATCATCAGCGTCCGTTTTTCAGTCCTTTCGTTGGCAGTTTCTGGAGGCTAGTTGACGAGGCTATAGCTAGCCCCCTCACTAAATCACCAACATAAAAGCTTTACGAAGTCTTCTTCTCTACCCCATTTCCATTCAGCTGCACGTCCGATCCACTCCACTCATTAAGCTTATCAAAGAACTTCGAGAATACCTCCGCCTATCACCAATAACATCGTTAGCAACCCTTCACGACCAAACCTTAAAAAGACGTGATAAGTACTCACCACAATAGTCTCATTAGCATCATTCGTCTTCCTATGCTTGATCGTTAAACACCAAATATCCAAATAATCACAGATATTCAAGACAACATCAAACACGAAGCTTCCATACACGCCATACGCACATCCCAAGCACAGGAACACGAACGGAATCTCATATTCCTCGCCTAGTGCGCTTGGCCAACCGAATCCGTAGTTTTTAATAAGGAAAGGACCGAGGGAGTCCATAGTTCCCAGGAAAATTGGGATAATCAGGACGTTGAAGTATGGGAAGGCGGATTTTGTAAGGTGTGCTGTGATGATGAGACCGACTTGGTAGGCGAAGGAGGCACCGACGAAAAACATGAAGGGGATAAGATGGTTGTGGAGGATGTCAGGTTGGATGTAAAGCCAAGTAGGGATGAGGATCCACAGGGTAAAGAATGGAGCAAGACCAAGAAGGGCAGGGCGGACACGGAGACCAGCTGCGCGGCGTGCCTTGACGACGTTCATCGAGCTACAACAAGGTCAAGTCAATACAACTTCCAAACTATTCGTAAATGCCTGTTACGAGATCTTACCTCTGGAAGATACTGTAACCCAAAATGATACCTCCATAAATCATGTAGGTTGTGATAAAGCTTGCCTCATACACCGTCTCAGGGATCCACTTATACTGTGGCACTCCCAAGCTCCTCAACATGCTTCCGTGCCAATAATACCCACCAGTAAAGGTGGTAATCGCGTACACTAGAATAACCGCACAAATACCTTCAACAGGTCCGGATACGGGTCCCAAATACAGGGTATGCGTATGGTATTCCTCCCAAGTCGTCAGATAGAACGAGCAAAGACTTGCGAATAACGTTCCAACCGTTTGCCATGAGTAGCCCAAGTTCACAGCGCCAGCGAAGATAACGACTTCAAGTGTGGTATTGCACGCGTCAACTCCGTGATCAAAGAGCTCACCAAGTGGGCCGCTCTGCTTCGTCCTTCGCGCTTGACTGCCATCAACAGCATCGAAGCTTTGGTATAAGAACAATCCGAGTGCCCAAGATGCGTACACCCATGGAGGACAGTTCTGATCTAGAGTAGGATTATACCAGAGCAAAGTGGCGAGATTTATAATTACGAAAGAGAAACCGGTGAGGGTGATCAGGTTCGGTGCCATGTTCATGGGGAACAATTTGATAAATTGGGTCCAGAACGGCTTGAGGACATATTTGGAGACGAGCGAGTGGTCGACCCCGGAGTACTTGTACTCCTTGAGGTGGTGGAGTTTGGATTGGCGGATATACATTTTGGCGGTATTTATTCCCCTATGCCGATGTCCTTGGAAGGGAGAAGACACTACCGGTGGTGATGGCGACGGTGGTGAGGTGGAGTGAAGGGGAGGCGGGAGATATATAGTGGGGTTGGCGATATAAATTTTTGAGCCAGCAGGTAGGTGCACAGCTCCAGGGTAGCTTCCCTAGCTATGATACAGCTGTACAACAGGCCCTGGTCCGTCTGGTTATGGCAGGCAGATCGATATCGATAGCAAAGCCCTGTTGGCGACCGTTATTCGGACCCAGAAGGAAGTCGTTATTCTTCAAAGCCGGCCTAGTTCTTGTCCGACGAAAGGAAGGCGTGAAAGACAAAGAACGAAGCTGCGAGCGCGAAGCTTGCTTGTTGGATTTTTGTCCAAAGATTTTTTTCTGGTCTTGCGATACGCTAACGTAACAAATGTGACGTCAAAATCTGGTTGTTGGGCTCAACACCAAAACCTGCCACGTGAATATTTAGGTCACGATGCCTATCACAAGCAACATTGGTACCGATATCGTCGACGCCTTCGAGGCAAGGACAGGGTAGCTTGGGAGTATGTACCTTTTATTATCGTTTGGCTTCATAACTACAACTGACCAAGGCAAAAATGTGGCCACAAGTGTATATTTACAAACCAGAAAATGCAGAAACGAGAACAAATGAACCAAGCTTCAAAGGCTACAAAGGAACAAACAGTAAAAGCAAATGTAAAACAAAGTAAAAACCCCGTACCCTCGAAGAACCTTTAGGTCCCCTACACGAGAGGTATCGCTGTCTGCTCGTGTAGGAAGCAAAATCTGCTAACGTCTAGCGTGGAACAAAGCCAAAGTCACACCGGAAAACCCACAAACTTAGAGAATCCCAAGATCCAAAGAAACCAGTTTCTAACGGAAAAGGAAACAGTGATGATAAGAGTAAATGAAGGACCATTATCTGTCGTCAAACGAGCGACATAGATACGCATCTGGAGCGAATGTATTATGGTATCCGGAAGGAGCAGACATAAGAGACAATTCACCAAAGGTGTAGAATTTTTAAGAGACGTTAAAAGACAAAAGACAGGAGACACAAGGAGACGCAAGGTAAACCCGCACGTAAGCAAAGGCAGCCCCATCCGTAACAAAGGAAACTCGCAGAAGGGAAAAGAGGAGAAAAAACCACTATAGATACAAAAGAATGCTCCAGATATGGCTCTGAGGAATTAGAAAGAAGTAGTTTGGTACCCTCCTCCATCCTCAATGATGGGGCTGGAGGGCGTTGTAGTAGAAGCAGCAGGCTAAGCTTGGCTATTAGAAAAATGGCGAAGCATGATATAATCCGTTGTAAACAAAAGAGACAAGAAGGGGACAAATAAAAGAACCATGCACAACAAGCATTAAAAACAAGATGGATCCTCAAGTGTCATCCTACGGCTTTTCACCTTTGGTCCAGCTATTCAACACTGTCATTACGGCTACGCCAACGACTACTGCGCCGATAAAGCTGGCTAACGGCGTCCCGTAGTCCCGGCGAAACTGTGCGGCACTGTCTCTTGTCGCTAACTTCGAAGGCGCAGGGGCCGTGCCGTTTGTGGCCTTCTCAATGGGCATGCCCTCGAGCTTAACGGGGGCAACTCCGTTAGGGACCTTGAGAGCCTCCTTCTCCTTCTTGTGCTCCTTCTTAGCCTTCTCGAGAGCATTTTCTGCTCGGATCCTTGCTTCTTCCTCTTTCTTCTTCTCCTCGACTATCTGGGAGATCGACTTCTGTACCGAGGACTTTTCGGTTTCGGACTTTTGAAGAGATTGCTTTAGAAGTTCAATTTCGGCTTGGGCGGCTGTAAGATCAGCCATAAACTTGTCCAGTTTTAGTTGCATGTCGTTGTCGACTAGTAATATATTAGCATCACATACAACGAGAGCTTTGTGAGCAGGGTACATACCAATAACTGGTTCAGGGGACGGTGATTTCTCCATAACCTCACCAACATCGGGGATATCGGGAATCCTCCTGCTCTCTTCCTTGGCTTCTTTCTCCTTCTCCTTCTGAGCCGCTTGCAATTCAAGTGTAACCGACTCTAGCCTTCCGATTCGCTCCTCGGCAAGTTCACGAGCCGATCGTTCCTTCAGTAGACTATCCTCAAGCTCCCTTACTCGTAATGACTTTGCTTCGAGGTCTCTTTTGGTATCGGCAAGGACGGCAACAAGGGTAAGAATTTGTGATGGAGGTTTGTTCTTGAACTTATGTTGGGTAAGGCTTTCGATTTGTTCCAGGGGCATCGGGAGTTCGGAGTCATCAACGGGGCCATCCTTCGACGAATCAGCTTCCGGAGCATCCTTGGCCGATTCATCCTGGGGTTCGCCGTTAACAAGTGGCTTAGCCTCTTCTTTCTGTTCTTCCTCCTTTTGTTGAGCCTTCTGGGCTTGTTGTACGAGAACCATATCAAAGAATTCATGTGCTCTCTTCAGTTCTGCTTGTTGCATGCGGGCTTGCTGCATCTCGTACTATATGTGATTACAACATGTTAGTGGTCTAGAATTATATCTATCCCTCAAAAAGGATATACGCACGTTAAGGCGCTTTGCAATAGCTTCGATCGTGATCGGCATTCCCGCCATCAATTGGTTTCCTTGACGTTGTAACCCGACTAGCCCATTAGGCAAGAAGGCCATTGGTCCACCTCTCGATGTTTGCGAATTACTCCTCCCTCTGCCACTTGTAACTCCAGAAACAGTTTGAACATGGTTCAACGGTGGTGCCATCAGTCCGCCTCCAACACTGGGGTCGATATCTCCAAAATTAAGATCGAAATTACCGCCATTTCCTGTTGTTTGTACCTGATGGAATCCAGCATGTTGAACTCTTGCTGCAACTTTGTGATGTACGATGGTCTTGTTGTCTTCACCGACAATATCGATACCGAGCTCCAAGATGTCTTCAGCACGTATTTCATGGGGTTCGCTGTCCCTGTTTTCAGGAGATAGCCTGGAGCCGTTGACAAAGGTTCCGTTTGATGATTTAACATCACGGATAAAGACTCTACCAGTTCCTTTCTCGGCCCAGACTTCGGCATGCTGACGGGAGAGGACCTTGGAGTCGAAGAAGCCGTTGGATTGTGTAGGTATTGTTTTAGCGTTGGTCTGACGGCCGATACGAAGAACGTCGGGGTAAAATGGTAAAGGGATGACTTTTCGTTCGAAGGTGCCGTTGAGTGGTAGTAGCATAAGGAAAGAACCTGAAGATTGACGTCATAGCGGTTAGTTATCTGTGTCAGTTGTAGGTGGATGGCATCGACGAATCCAACTTACCGGTATTGCTATTGCCGGAGATAGCAGCATTCAGAGCATTGGAAGCATTGCCGCTGTTCTTCATGGCGCTCTCACGGTTTCCGACACCGTTCCTGGCAGCTTTCCTTTTTCCAGCAGCACCCCAGGCGACACCTCCGTTTACGGTATTATTGGCCGAATTGATGGGAGTGTTGGGTTCGGAGTTATTCGGCGACGGGTTTGACGAGGCTGGTGTAGAGGTAGCATTCGAGCCGGGCATTGTACCGGTCGAGGAGTTGGATGAGATGGAGGAAGAGTTGGAAGCACTGGAGGACGGTCGGGGAGGTAGCTGGTTGAGGGCCTGAGCCTGCTTAGCAGCAACAGGGTTGATGTTGTTGTTGGTAGATGTCGATGAGAGCGAGGTGGTGGGGATGGCGTTCTGGGATTTGGAGCGAGGGGGCATTAGCAGACGGGAGACCTCGTCGGGCGTCATCTGAGCGTGCATTGAAGCGGCCCCGTTAGTCCATGTCGACCGCGGAACTGGCTGATGGAACGACGGCGGCGACGCAGCGACGGCAGTCATTATTTTATTTAAGTAAAACGGTACTCAGAGTAATTATAATTCACTCCAAGAACAAGAACAAGAACGAGGAATTCCAAGACGAATTCGGCCGGTTCCAGCAAGAGAAAGAGAAAGAGAAAGAGGCGAAGTGTGTTATGTAAGTATCCTGTCGCTATCCCTTTTCGTCTCTCCCGAAACTATCACCACAGCTTGATCCCCGGCAGAAATGCGAACTCCCGTCGTCTAGAACTCTTATCGTCGTCCGTCTACTCTTTCTTCACAGCGGTCGGCAAAGCACGATGATGTCGGGAGTAATAAAACCAGGTCGATGTGGTCCAGAAATACCCGACCAGGTTAGCCCGCCAAAACGTCTTAGTTGTCTCTTTCGCCTACTCGTTCCTTTTACAAGCACCCTGTTTGGTTATTCCTCTCAAAAGGTCTATATCATGTATTCTAGGAACCCAAAGAAGGATAGGAAAGGTCGTTATCGCGGGCGGGGCACGGTCGAGGGGTCGTTACTGGGGTCGTGAGAGGAAAGAAGCTGAAAGGGAAGCCCAGCAGGCCGCAGCTGATGGCTGAATGTGAAAGTGATGATGTGAAGGTGTCGAGTTTGACTGGCTTTGGCAACACAATCGAGCAGGCTAAGACGGGTCCGGCGCCAAAGGGAAATTTAGATTTAGATAGAAATAGAATTTGGAGAGAGAAAGTGAAAAGGAAGGACGCTGCCGGTATGGTTCTCTCCCCGCAAAAATACTATCGAAGATATATAATATATTGCAACCGCAGGGGAGGTTCGAAAACAAGAAAAAAGAAGACGGTTGTGGTTGTTCGAGAAAAAGAATAAGAACGAAAAAGGCTGTTTTGGAGGGGAGGCGAAGCCGCGGTGTATACAATACCGTAGTATGGATAGTACTTAGTATGTAATGTAATGTATGCACCACACACCCACGCTTCTCCTTAGTCGCCTTCGAAACAAATATTATTAAAGAAGAATCCTTACGTCTTGTTTTCCCGGTGAGATCTTGACCTTAGCTGAACTGAAGTTTGCGGTTAAGCTTGCAATTTTTTCAAACGTCTATTTGGTTTTTTTTCTTTTCTTTTCTTCTTTTTTTTCTTTTAATCTATTCCGTCGATGGATGTCAACAAAAACGTCAAAAAGGTTGGCTTGCTTTGCCCCTCGCATGAACTAAGAGCACCCCAGGAACCCAGCCAGAGAGAAAAATCAAAAAAGAATATCTGTACACAAGAAACAAAGAACAAGAAGGAGCGATATGCTCAGTGATGTAGACCTGCGCCTGTTCCACCACTCGGTGCTTGCTCGCAGGGAAGTAAAAGGTGGGAAATGGGAAGAAAAGGCGTCCCCGAAAGTCCAAAAATAGGAGAACTCGAGGAAATCAGTCCTCCCTCACCCAATGAAAACAAACCGGACCCCACGGTAGAACTAGCTTCGATCAGGCACAACAGAGAAAAGTCTTCGGGGTTGCTATCAAGTGAAAAAATTTTCGACTGGACAGAAGGACTTCCTCCTGCACAGAACAATGTATGGAAGATACTTCTTCTTTGCTGATTGGAAGGCCACCTGCCAACAAGCTTCATCATAGCTGACAGTCCAGTGGGACCTTTAACCCCCGGCCTTGATTCCCGTATGATACCTTTCAGCTTATTCGTTGACATGCACTCTGCACGCACGCTACACAGGCACTGGGCCAGCATATGCATTCTACACACACATTTTAGAGATCCCATTCTGGCTCTATTTTAGTCGCATGAGCGCCTGCATATTCAAGATAGCCAGGCTAATTGTCGACTGTACCTCATGATGCTACCCCGGTTTACTTATCGACGAAGTAGCTGGTACGCACCCCTTCTCCCCACCCGCTGGTATGCGCATCCCGTCGGTCAATCGAGGGGTAGCTCTGCGAACTCTACTTGGATCAATGTGGAGAGATGATGCTTCCCTTCCGTCTACGAGCATGGATGATGAAAAAGTGCACATATCCTCCCATTTTACCCCGTCTTTTCTCGGTCGAGCTCTTGATAGGTCACATTCCCTCGGAGCCCATCTGCACACTAGATTAACATGCAATTTACTATCATGTACCAGGCAACCCTTCGAATTTTCGCCATACAATCTATCTGAAACTCAAAATACTGTTTCCCCAGAATAATCCTCTCCAAGAAGCGAGAAAGCTTGAAAAGGGAGATAGATAGCGGGGGTTAACGAGTTGGAAACCTCCAAAAGGGGGTTAACCAGGGAGGGGTCAGAGCCCACAGAAGACTTACCCAGCTGCCGTATTCACGAAATCGAGGGGTCCAAAAAGTCTTAGTAACATGTGAAAATAACAACTAACGCGCCACTGTTGACATGATTATGATCTATCATTTTGAAGAGGGTCATACAAATAGACACCGGATCTCGGCCCTACCTGCTGTTCCTTGCACACGACCGAGAAGGTTACAAGTGACTGCTCCGTACGCACAGAGGAATGGGAACACAAAAACCACAGCATCTCCCCGTCGCAACGGAAGTAAAAAGAAGAGATGAAACAAGGGTTCGACGAAGAACACAGTCGTTTCAGCGGTAAGGAAGCTTGCATGATGTCGTGACGAGAGGTTCTGTGCGACCAGATTTAGTGTCCGTGTGGAAGATGTTGGATTTTGGGAGAGCAACACAAATTTAAGCCAAGCTATTAGAGCTTACATATTGTCTGCACATTATCAGAACACCAGCAAGGCTTCCTACGATCTAAAGCAAGGATCTCGGCTTACACTATCAAATGGGGTGGAGATCCATTCTAAACTCATAATAAAATTTCTAATTAAGCCACTAAAAAGTCCCGAAGACAGCGACACCGTCTTAGGGATATTTGTGTTTATGCTGATACAAGGTGACTAGACAGCGGACATTGGACCTAATGGCACCGATTCTATGGGAACAACGTCATGACAACGCCAGTCTAGCACATTGAGAGAGTTACCACGCTTCATAGCTAGAAACATTAGTATCCACTTGTCTGTTAACAGGGTCGTAACACAACTCCTAGGATAACATTGTGGCTGCCAAAGCAGAAACGACAAGTTCATTACTAGTGAACTTGGTAGCTGATAGCTGATAGGAATTGTGAAGTCTTGGTAACATTCAAAGGAGGCCTTTGCCGATAGATATTTATGTAGCCTTTAAAACGCCATATCTTGCGACCAAGCATAGGGTGAGGCTAGCCTGCTGTGTGTCATCGGCCTGCGTCCCACCTAGATATAACTTAATTGGAAATACCGGGAAGAAATGATTATTCTCTTAGAACTGCAATCGTTCTTACTAGTGGCTCTTCAAGTTTGGCTACCGCCCTAGTAAACACCCAGGAGTCCCCGCTCGTGTGTCCTTTACGCACAGCCTTAGATCAGTAACCTTCTCCAGATGTTAGTCAAGAGGAAAGAGCCTCGAATATGACATATTCAGGATCTTCTTTAGAATCTCCATTTTACAAAAGTGATGTTCAAGTAAAGCGGCATCGTTATATCGATTTCACAGGAAATTACCTCTATTATACGTTCGTATTTGCATATCTATCCGCGTTAACACATAGCTATCTCTTGGTCCTAGGACAGTAGAACCTGATTCTCAAATACAGCGTTCTAGGTCGCCTTCAAGGAGGCGTTGGCCATCATGTCTCCAAACTAAGGTTACTCCCCGATTCCTAGGGCACTACAGCTGTAGATTTAAGAGCATCGGTGAGCCCAAATTTGCAGCCCCTGGCGGCAGGTCATTCAGGCCATCGCATAGATACGGGATTAGTTCCAGCATATACCACTATCCATAAGTCCCCGGGCACGGGGCTACCACATCTGTAATGTTGAATTTTTCGAGCCTGTGGGCAATTCTAGCACCGATTATGCTCCAGACTAGGGAGCCCATAGTAAGAATGGCAAACATGATTAGTTATCCTCGTACTCCCGTCGAACCCATACATCTATCCTCGTAAACATAGCACTACCAATATTCCCCAGTACACCCGGCCTCAGACCTAGGCAGTAACTGTTCCGTTCACCCATGCATATGTTGTATATTGTGTGTTGTGCCAGGTTCTCCGTTTGCACCTGATCGCTTAGTTCCGCTCCTAAATTTTAACCCCGAGCGCCCCACGCACATCCACCACAGGTCATCGGCATCACCAACCACCATCGGAGCTATCGCCATCCTGTAGCGACACCAGCCAAGCTTTAAACGTCTCCTACATCATCAGCTTTCTAGAGGGGTTTCCTTCAGTGCCATTATGCCGGTCCCTGTTAACGTCCCAACTGGTGGTGGGGCAGGTCAACATGGCCCCTCCACCTTCGATAAAAGTACGATCTCTAAACAGATTCAGGCGTATATTTAGCCATTGGGATTGCTAATGCTTTATCGGAATCTAGTGAAACTCGGTCTGATGATGGGAACTTGTATGTTTCCCCCTTACTTTAGCGCTTAGATACATAACGGAAACTCTCCGACATCCCGAACACAAACTAACTAACTACGCTCAAATCCAGCTGTCGGTCTCATCATCGGGTTCATCTTTGGTGGCTACAATATCTTCCGTTACGGCGCAGGTCCCAATGGTGTCTTTAGATCTCTGGGACAGTACATGGCTGGCTCAGCCGCGACTTTTGGGTACGAAACTACGGGATTTGCTATCAATAGTTGCCAGTATCTAACACCAGAACAATAGATTCTTCATGTCGATCGGTACCGCCATCCGTACACAGCCATACGACGAACGAAGCACATACGCTTTCTCCCAGGCTCTGCGACGACAGGAGAAGTACGGCTTCGGGCCAAGGCCAATGGTAGTTCCAGTCGAAAAGGTCGAGAGACGCAAGTGGGATTAAACGATCTAGAGATACGAAAACAAATTTGATCCGTCGGATAGAGCATATAACGGGAATAATACAAGACAGCGTGCTTTAAGAATGTGCGGGTTTGCATACGACTTCACACGATTACCAGTTTACGTTTACACCTTCCCGAGCCCCTACCATTAGGATATTCTACAATTCTCTACCCCGACGATCATGGACGGTTGTAAGATGAGGCGACTATGAGGCAAAAATAGCAAGGATACTGCACAATTGTATTCATCTAATATTGTACATAATACCAATTACTTTATTTTTATTCTGGAGCCAGCAGGAGAGTGTGTATGGGAGGAAGAAAAATTCTAACGAGGAAACCGTTACCGGCTTTCATAATTGCATCATGCTGTCTTTTTGAATTTATTCCTGGCTTAATGTATATATCAAACCGCTCCACAAAGATGATATTCTTTGACTCCTACTCAATCTACCTCTTCGATTTGGCTTTGCCCTGTATGCCTGCCATCATCTCCTCCTATTCAATGTGTTAGTATCAGAACTAGATAAATCGCATGAATATAGTACTCACCCTCGTAATCAGATGGTCGATCCTCTCCAACAATCCCAACAAGCCCTTCATATTCCCACTCCATTCATTCAAAATATCATTACTATCTCTCGGCTCCTTAAAGCTAACGATTCTCGCCGGCCTATCAATCCTGGCATAGACCGTCTTCTGCGTTACAAGCTTGCTCAAATAATTCTCGCTCTCGTCCTCGCTCAAATCTAACAGATTCTGCAGCCTCTCCATCGAAATTCGGGTATAGTACTTGGCGATAACACGGACGTTATGTTCGATCACGCGTTTCCTTAGATCCTCCCATCTAGTAACCGCCTTGGGGTCCTTACCACCCTCAGCGGAGAAGATGTCTCCATCAAGGAGTTCGCTAGCGTACGTCTCTTCAATCCACTTCCACCTCATCAACTCGGATTTTGTGAAGAGGAGGAGGAGGTCGTTTTGCATGGGGACGCTCTGGAGCTTTGGAAGCTGTGAGATGCGGTGTAATAGATCGGACTGCTCGTTATCATAAGGCGCGAGCAGAACGTAGTAAACAAGACGCTTTAGGACAGCCTTCCACTTCTCAGGATCCTCTTTAACCTCATCGGTATCATAAACCTCCCAGTAATGCTTGCATGCATCTAGATACTTGTCGTCATTCTTGGCAAGGTTGATTTGCTGTTCGTAGTATCGCAGTTTCAAATCGGCAACCGTCTTGTCCTTCAAGAATCTAGTCGAGATCTTTCGGGAGAGGATAGCAGCCTGCATCCAGTCGCCCTTCTCAATGCACAGACCAACTTGCTCAAGGATAAACTCAGTCTTCTCTCGGCGTTCCATGGAACCAAAAGTTTCGACTTGGAGTTCGCAGAGAATTTCAGTCGCTGCTGCGAGGTCGCCCTGTGACTTCTTGATGGATGAGAGGATGCGCGTTACCCTAGCGCGTTCGACTTCAACGAAGATCTGGTGATAGCTAGCTTAGCAGCGACCCTATAAAAGTGTGTTCAGCATATCGAGATATACATACCTTCCCCTCAGTGACAGTCCTCAAAGCCTCGATAACACCCAACTTGGTGTCAAGATCTGGGGTATCGTCTAAGAATCCCATGACAACCTGCACCATCTTTGTAACAGCTTGCTTCAGCTGGCTGTGCTTCTTCGCCAGCAGCTGTACATTCTCGTTCATGAGTTTCCATTCTCCCGCGTCCTTGCATAGCGTGACGATGAGGATTAGAAGTCGTGATGTGGATTTTAAGTCTGAGGATTGGCGGGTCTGTTTTTCGAGGGCAAGGAGCTTTTCGATGGCGGCTTGGAGGTCGGTCTAAACGAGGCATCTGTACGTCAGTATTGCTGTCATGCCACTACCAATGATAGTTGTGAGATGATACGCACTTTCGCAAGCTGTTCTATCTCTGGTAGCTGCTGGTCCAGCGTCTCCGTCCAGTCCTTCTCAGGTTTCAGGTTACCTTCTGACGACATCGTGTGATAAGAGCTTCGGGAGAGGTGGTGTCGGCAAAATTAATATTTTCTTCGCGGTGGTAGAGTCCGAGCAGCGAGAATATGAAGAGTCCGGGTTGAAATGCGATAAGCTGGTTGGTATGTTGGAGGATGAGGTGGAGGACGCGGAGGGTAGCTTTAGGAAGTGGATGGCGTAGGTGCCGCACCAGCCCCAAATTTGAGCTTCATCAGCCACAGCCACGGTCAACAACACCAACCAACAGACGTTAACGTTAGCAACTTGCTCGAAGCTTCGACGTCGACGTACATCTCCCCTCCATAGGATAACACGGGTGAATAACCTAAGAGCACCGTGTTTCAACATTCAGTTCTGCATAGAATCAAAGTCAGGGCCTAGGTAAGGCAGGGGCGACGATCATAATCCCAAAAATGGCGACACAGCAGGAGCTAGATGAGCTTCAGGACAAACTCGATCTTTTGATCATTAGTTACCTCGACCTATTCGACAAATATCAGGCTTCAAGAGCCGAGATTTCTCGTGCTTTAGCAGATGTAATGACCCAGTTCAATTTAATGCGCTTCCTGATTACTTTTTTAACATGATTCTAATGCCAACGCTTACAGGGTTTCATTAATCTCGCGCAGGCGAATTTCAATGCGCCCAACAGAGGACGGTATGGTCAGGATATGTATGATCATCGAATGCAGGCGCTACGCGGAGTGTAAGTTCATCAATTCTCACTTTTCTAATAATATGTTGTTAACATACTCTGCCATGAACAGTCGCATAGCTGTCGACGAAAACGACGTCGCGGCCTACACGTTAAGGGATTTAACGGCACCTGATGTCACAAATCCAGAGAAAGTCGACCCGGAAGCTCCTTCCAATGTAGAAGAGCTAGATCTCAAACCTGAAAAAGAAAAGAGCTCTGGGATTCCTGACCCTAGCGACTCTGGTACAGCCAGCGTTGAGCTCAACGATAGTGAAGCAGTTTTGACACTTGCCAATCCGAAAGGTGATCCTCTCCGTTGGTTTGGGATACTTCGTCCTATGGCATTGGGGACGGCCCAGAAGAATTTTACGCAAAGTCTACCGCCTATCATGGAGCTTATTTCAACATTGGGTGATATTGAGTACCATGAAGAAAGGATACGAACCCTAAGACAAGAGGTTAGGGGGGTGCGGAAAGAGCTAGGTATTAATGTAGATGATGGGCCGCTCGAGGAATCTGTAGCAATGCCTGAGGTGGATAAGCTATCGATTGGTAAGGATGACACAAGTGACGAAGGGCTTGTTGACATTCGTTCAGAGGAAAAGAGACACCAGGAAGCATTGGTAGAGGACGAGAAAAGCCCCGGTGAGATTGGAAATACTATCAAGCCATAGCTTCTGGGGAGCGAGGGAATATCGATATCATCGGGATGGTATGACCTCGGTCGATGCATTTCAGAATATAAACATTCACCCAGGATAGTAGACGAGAGATATATATAGCCATATTTTCAGCTATTGCACAGTTACTTCGCAGATATCCTGCGCTACCCTTATCTATCATACACAGAACAAGAGAACCCGAAGACAAAGGACAATATCAATCCTCCAATATATAATATAATGCCAAAAGAGAAAGGACGAAGAATATGTAGTAAATTGCTGTGGTGTACAATGGTATCCGCAAAATCCCCCAGATAACAAATAAAAAAAAAAAGTCAAAAGATCGTTATTAAAATGTCGGTTCGCTGATAAGAAGTGGCTTAAAGGAGTGTAAGAAATAGATTGGAGAAAATTCAACGCGATAAACGCCGGTTTTGGTGGCTAATGATGTTTGAAGGACGTGCTTTTGAAAAAGAAGGGAGATTCGCCACATGAGGATATAGAGGGTTTGGAATTTCAGGATAAGGGTGTGATAGTTTTCAAACGAGTCCACCAGGAATTTTATGTCTTCGAACAATATGAGTATGACTTGTGCTGGTTTCGGATCGTTTATTCTTTAGTTTGGTGGCCGGCCCACCAACGGTTTTCTGACCTCCGCCGGTTGAAATACTCAGTTTTGTCAAGTCGATTTCGATCGTATTGTCGATTTTGATAGTACCGTAATCTTTGCCCTCTGCGAACACCATGCCAAGGTTTTCCCTTGCATCAACCGCTTGTCGCA
The DNA here is from genome assembly GCA_036971225.1 of Arthrobotrys sinensis. Taxonomy (NCBI): domain Eukaryota; kingdom Fungi; phylum Ascomycota; class Orbiliomycetes; order Orbiliales; family Orbiliaceae; genus Arthrobotrys; species Arthrobotrys sinensis. Next base: position 618,275 of record JAJTTV010000012.1, on the reverse strand, counting down.
TTCCCAACGTGCTCGCAAGATATAGCACCGCCACTCTTGCAAAGTCTACAACATTCTCGTCGAGAGCAAATCCAGTGGATGCCGTGTTGACCTGGGAGTCCGAAGAAGTTCCTGGTGGGCTTGTCCTGCCATTCAACATGACAAGAGCATTTTGCAAAGCGCAGGTGGTGTTTTGTAACGAAAATGTATTTGAAAGGGTAGCCGAATTGATTGGGACCCTAAATTTAGAATCCGAGATCCCGAGTAGTCTTGGGATGGCAAGTCCAACTGATACATTTCGGTTGATGGGACCACCGCTTGTTGTTTCTTGGATGGTCATTGTAGTGCAAGCTGGGTCATTGGATTGACCACAGTTGGCGCCGAAGAACTCATTGGTGCAGACGCATGAGCACTGGCCATCCTCCACACTCACCAATCCACCGTTTAGGCACGGGTTCGTTTTTGCGCATGTATCTGGGGTGAGTGAGGCGGCGGACTTCCCTTTCTCTTTGCTTAGTGCTACAAGCTGAACCGGAAGAATCACCGCGGCTGTTGCGACGACTATTGCGAGGAGAACCAGTAAAATGAAGGCCCACAGCGGGAGGCCGCAGATCTTACGTTTCCGTCGGATTTCGGATGTTTCTTCGCTTTGTAGGTACGCAAAGTCTCCAGGCAAAGGCCAAGCAGTGCCTCGACTCGATAGGCGCCGGGAGGACGCAAGTGGTGGTGGGAAAGAGGCAAGAATGTCAGAGAGAGATTCTTGGTATCGGCCATGGCCATGGCCATGCATGTTTGAGGTATCCGTGCTCATGATACTCGGTGCTCGACTGCCTTCCCATCTGCTATCTGGCCGGGCCCCAGTTTCTAGAACTGCAGCAAGCTTGGTAGCCCGCCGTATCAGTTCGGGCAAGCTGGTCAGACTGCCTCTCGCTTCTGCCTCCCTAACAGCGTCGATATTGAGTCTTGGCGGTCGAGGTCGGTTAAGGGCTGGTTGTGGGATAGACAAGTTGGCGCCTAGCGGACCAGTAGCCATGGAAGGACTTTGACTCTCTTTACGGCCATGCATAATTGTATAATTCTCTTCGGGTGAGTTTTTCCCGCTAGGGAGACGTAGAGGCTTAGGAGCCATATCTGACGAATTGCTCCTTGTACTCATTGACGATAACCTCTGCCAAAACCCGATTTTTGGCGGTGGCTGCAAGTCGTCGGTGACCTCCATCTGGCTACCAATCGGTTGGGAAGCCATCATCAGCTTCTCTGACTTCCCCGACATCTTTTGTTCGAGCCTCAGCGAAGCTATGCTACCCTGTTTCCCGTGGCTATGGGAGTTATTCGTCAGGTCACTTTTTGAGGACTTTGACCGCAAATCGGACTTTTCCGAGGGCTTTTCCGAGGGCTTTTCCGAGGACCTCTCCGAAGATCTTTCGGTGGATCTCGCCCGAACATTTGTTAACTTTGGCTTCTGCTTTCGGCCCATACTGGCTTGCCGAACCAGAGTTGCGCCTTCGTCGAAATCTTCGTAGCCATCGTTCCTACTCTTATTGCTCCCTTTCGATATCGAAGATGCGTCGCTCATTAGCTCTTCGTTCGAGCCGGGTATCCAAAGGCCTCCAGCGGCAGACCCCCAGCTTGAGGGTATTACATGAGACGAAGCATAGGAGCCGTGACCAGTACGACCGTAGTCAGATGATTCCTCAGGGATAGTTGAGACGTATGATGCTTGTGAGTAATGTGAAGATGCGGCATGGCCACGTTTCCCCGCGACAGCCGAATTAGTACTCGACGCTGAAGTTCTCGAACCTCTACCAACATTAGGGAAAGGTGCTAGATTTTGTGGCTGAACAGGAGGGAAGGAAGGGCCGTTAGGTGTAGGTTGGCTAGTTGTAATAGGTGAAGGGGCTTCGAACCCGATCATAATCGATCGTGCTCTCATTTCATATTCTGCGTCCTCGTCCGCTTCTAGTGGAGGACTGTACCGACCAAGACCAGGACTAGCAACGTTTTGGCTTAAATGCCGACTGGATCTAGAATAATTTTGTGCTTGCTGCTGTTGCTGTTGCTGCTGTCGATAGTATTCTACGCTCGCTGAAGGATTAACCGGAAATCGGGGCTTCGATGTAGACTGTGGGGAGTTAGACTGCAATTGAGGTTGTGGCTGCGGTCCAAGTATGAGGGACCTTCGAGCACCTGAACGTCCAGTACGGCCCGATGATCGGCCAGGTGCTGGCTGGTCTCGAGATTCCCGTTTCCTTGAAACATCAGGAGCCGTCCCACTTTTCCCATATACTGGAAACTCAGGTAGCGCGCCATATTCTTGGGATGGCAGAGGTACTGCATACGAGTCATCCTCAACATAACTTCCCTTGCGCATATGCCTAGGATCTATGCCGCCATTGACCACCCTCAGTGCCTGAGTTGGATGGTCTTCATATACAGGGTCCTCGTCTAGAGGGTCAAGGGTATTTTTTGACTGATCGTAGGAACGTCTTGTGAAATTCTGCATTTTGTGAGATGTTGGCCGGGTATGTCCTAGAAATACCAAAGCGGCAACGGGGAAACCAGGATGCTGGAAGAGAGTGTGTCACGAAGTTGACGGGATCGTGCAGCCGCTGTTGGAAAACTTGGGTGTCAACTCAATATCGATACCATTGTATATAAATCTGTAGCCGGTGTACATTTAGCTGAGGTTCTTTGACGATTTTTCCAACTAAAAAACGAAAGATCGTAGAGTATTATCGTCTTCGCGTAGAAATCCAATGGCAGCAGCAAGATACCATGGTACCTATCGGCAAGGGCCACGATATAGGAATCTGAACGTTTGAAACAACAGGGGAAGTGTTTTGCGTTGTATCACCACCGACAATGGTAAACTTGATACATTTGACGATTGAAAGCAAGATCCAACGCCAGAAGACTGTAAAAGATTGATGAAGTATTCGGGTATTTGAGGGACGCGCTCACCATAGATGCATGAGACAGTTTTGTGGTCCCACTCTGACGCTTTGGACTTCAAGATTTCCCAACTAATCCCAACCCTCTCAATTCCTAAAATGGGTGCAGGCCCTAGGACTCAAAGTATCGGTGACAAAAACCCTGAATGGCGATTGGCGACGGTCAAAATTGTCGACTTCAGAGTCCTATGTTTAAAATCCTTTGATCCGAACCAGCCAAGCCCAGGTGATGTGATTAAAAACGTGGGCGCGCGGAAGTCGTGATATCTGTGAACTGAGTGATGTCGTTCGAGTTTCTCAAGCTCCGCTTCCAGAAAATGGCCGTCTGCGCGCGATGCCGGTTTGATGTCGCAGTAAAGATGGATATCGTTCAGTATGTATCCGGTACCCTTTGAAAGAATCCTCCTTAATCGAATAAACACCAATCCGTCCGTGCAATAATAATTAGACTATTAGATCCAGAGGCGCTGTTCCACAGCTCCTTTCCCTTCACTTGTGCGATAGCGTCGTACTCAGTACGTATAGAATAAGAGAATGTCGAGTTTAAGGAAATATGGAGAATGCCGAAGAAAGGAATGGATTCTATCCAACCTCAAAGGATAGAAAATACTTGGTGATGCAAAGAAATCAGGCTGAAGAACGAGCGGCGTAGTTTTGTACAAGGCAGGCACTTCCATTGGCAGCGCTCTGATGGACATCGCACCAAATTGTTACCGCCTTTCTCTCCTTATCTGTACCCCATGCGGCTGGCGACACCCGACTAAACCCAATTCACAACAGCGTCGGCTGCTGCCAGGCTCGTCTTCAATTTTTTGGCCATAACAGTGCCCTTGGGTTTGTTCGGTTCCACACTACACTGACTTCTGAGGTAATATGGTAAAGGGGTGGCGGTCCCCTTGACTTTCGACACAACAGGAGTTTCGAACCCTTTCCTTCGAGCAGGAGCCCCTGGCTCGCAGCCGTGAACCACCCATCGCCACTATGGAGATCTGGCCGATGAAGATAGGCTAAACGCACAGAAGCCATCGGACTAGGTAGGTTCCATAGACATCATTGTCTTTCGTAAATTTGCAGAAACCATCACCGCCGGAAACAGGAATGACATCTTCGAATGACATTCTTCGCCTGTCATCAGCACGTTTTTTTTTAAGGCGTTTCCAAATGCTGATCTGCAGATTGGTTTTAAAGGCATTCACGTGTGATCCCAATGGAGTCGTGGGCTTCATTTCGAAGATTCCTTTCTCCACAACTTACCTGCATGTCGCAGCCGTCTGAGGCGCCATTCCCAAACGGCGCAGCCCGTTTAATCGTGACAGATGAGATGGAGATTGCTCATCAAAGTGCCCCGCAGTCCCAGCGATGTTGGTTTGAGGCACGAACTGCTCCGAAAAAGTTAATCCGCCCTCGACTCTTGAAGCATCTTTGAAAACGTTTCGACATCGAACCCGATCGTTATCAGAGTTATCAGCCGCGAATACCTACTTGAGATCCAAACTTCTACAGAAGATTCGAAGAGCTTTTCGGTGATGGAATCTCTGAGCTCCTATTCGATATCCAGGCCACCACGAACCGACAGCCGAAATTAGAAGGCGCTTGGCAGGGTCAAAAGACCTGCAGCTAGACCAGGAGCGGAACCATGATTGGGCGAACAAGAACAAACGACCCTTGCATGAACAAAAGGGATGTGACGAGGGCTCAACGACGATCATAGAATATCTGATATATCCCTCGCCATCGATTTGAAACCGATGTTGAAGATAGCGGGCGACGATAAAGGCACTTCTGAACAGCCGCAGGAGAGCTTGAGAGGGGAAAATAACCCTCGCTTGCAAAGCTTAGGATTGCTCGCCTGTGCTGAAATATTTCTCGCAGTCATCCACGGTTGAGATCATGGTGGCACAAAGACAAACACCCCCCAAAATAGATTGCAGACGTCTCAGCCGCTCAATTGTCGTGTGTTGCCAAATACTAAAATGCAACAATGTATTTCCTGCTATAGAGATCGAATCTCCAGCCTCAAGGCTGCCCCTGTAAACCAAAGTGCGAAATCGATCGCGAAGGTAGAAATTCCTGTTCTAAAAACCTGAAGGCATAGCCTCAATCGCAAGTCCTATAGCCTCAATGTTTGCAGATCTCTATAGCTACTGGTGATTTATCAGGACCGAGACGAGTTAATTTAGGTGGAACCGCGTTTTGCAACCCAATGGCCGTCTTGAGATCGTGGCTCGTACGTATCGATATATTGACGGCCATAAGCATTGCCACTAACAGAATATTCAAATATGAATAGAGTATGCGGTACCGGCCTTGTAACCCGGTCTTTACAAAGAGCTGGCTGGCAATGGGATCTTAAAATTCATCAGTACATACGTCTTTTGAAAATATATATACACTGACCATGTTATCACGGTACACGGGCGATGCAGCGGCTGAGCCGAGTTCGCAAAGTGCGAAAACACCAAGCACACGGAAAGGTAGTACAATACTTGGCAATCCGTATATTATCCTCCTATACCCTCCTATCGCCACGTCCTTCAATGCATAATTACTTTGTGTTATGGATATATATATGCGCTAAAATTCTCAGATCTATGCGTCGACGGGGTTTAGTAGTTCGCCCATATTACCACTTTAGTCAAGACGGGTCACTGAGGACGCTTGGGTGGTTTCAGAGCTAAATTACTAGTCTTTCAGACCTCAAACCTTTGGGTCTCTTCTGTTATATGCCATTACAGTTTTCAATCCTTCCTCCTTGTCTATGTATATATACCCCCATGATGCTCTTCATTTACCTTGTCAATTTACTACCTCGTAGTTCGCAGATTCTGCAACTACTTCGTATCAATCATGGCATTCTCCGACTTTGTGGTCCGCCATAGCCCTCACAACAATGATCCGGCCCCGATTTCCGTCCTAGCTCCTTACTCAAACATAGTACTCACTTTGTGCCTCTGCACACTGTTTATCACCAAACATTACATTTTAGAGCCGTATCTCCCACATATGTACGCCCATATGTGGGCCTCTTCTTCAGACCTCACCAAACGCGCACTTCTTACCATCCATCTCGCCATCCTAATCCGCGCCGCCATATTAGTAGTTGGATGCTACCCATTCTTTGCTCTTATGTGCGGATCATCTAAAGTTTCCGATCCCGCTGACTTCCTCCTGTGGGAAATAACAATGGGCGATCGTATAATCCTTGCGATGAACATTCTACCAAGCTTCTACATCTTCGAAATTATACACCGGTCACAACTTTCAATTGTGACTTGGATGCACCATGTGGGATCGATCCTGACGGCGCAGAGTACAGTCACGCTTGTCATTCATGGGCACACAAACGCCCGGTATCACTTCCTTTTAATTACTCTGTGGGGTAGGTTACATGTCCTATTACTCTAGAATTTGTAGTATTCTATAAACCAGAATAGGCCTGGATATGGGCCTTTGAACCTCCTACAAATCTATTTAATTTATCAGTTCTATTGGATTATTAAATACTGACCTTACATCTAATTGGTTAGGTTTCTTTGACGTCGTTATGGAGCTTGGGCCGATGATCGCGTTGGTCCGATTACGGGCCGCCCGGGGCAACCATGATCATTTATTCTTTGTATTTAAGGTCACAGCGTTATGGGTATTTGTTCTCAATAATATACAAAGCGTATTGGTTGTATGTTTTATGTGGGCGACATGGGACGAGTGGGTGCCGATCTTCAAAATCGGCACTCCGGCGCTATACTTGGCCTTCACTTTCTCACAGTGGCAACAGGCATACCTCTATAGGAAATTGATGAGAAGAGAACTAGGGGAAAAGTTTAGAAAGATAGCGCTGAGGGAGGCTGAGGGACATTCACTGTCACCCCAGGAGGAGAAGGAGAAGGAGAAGGAGAACTAAGATGGCTAGCTGTCCTAGACGACGAGGGTTCTGTGGGGATTGTGGGCCATGGGAGTCTATGACCTACATATTTACATCTATCGGGCATGCGATCAGCAGCAAGTCCAAGATGTCGGATATTACAAGTGTGCACGAAGCCTAATATCATTATATTTGATTCATTAAATTTCTGTTTTAAAATATTATAAAGTTATGTTAGATACAGTAACGAATCAGCCGCCGCCATGCCACCGATGTAAGGTTGCTACCCACCGGCTAAAGAAGGATTAATTTAGTCTCATAATCATCTATCCAACACTGGACCGCCGCAATGTTGTACACATAGCTGGGATAAGAAGAGCTCGTCAGGGGTCCTTGTGCGACGAAGATTACTGACAAAGATTAGACGGCTAGGATTTGTATCACTTATAGCAAAATGAATGAAATCGTTTTAAATGGCAAGTTATCTACATCACGTAGGCTGCAAAGTTCGATATACACAACTAAGGCTAAATATCAAACGTCGCCTCAGTAAACTTATGTACAGGAATCCGGTATTTCCTTACGGCCCCCAATGCATGAACGTTGGAAAGCCGAAACACTCAAGTTTGTTGCATCATGATTCGCATATTCGTTTTTTAACCAGAGCAAGTACCAGCCTTCTTGGGCTCACAACCACCGGCGCATCCAGTGTAACCCTGGCATTTAACCTTGGCGTCGGAGCAGACGTTCTTGAGAGTAGCGGTGTCGCCGTAGTTGAAGTTAATACCAGCAAGCTCACCACCGTTCTTGGCAGTAACGCCCTCGATGTAGACGTTACGCTTGCACTGCTTGGAGCACTGTACAGTACAATATACATAAGCCTCTATCAACCTAGTCTTAGTACGAGGTAAGGGGGACTCACGTTTCCGCAAGATCTGTAGAGCTTGCCGTAATCCTCAACATAGAAGTTGATAATGTTGACGGTACCGCAACCGTTGTGTTGGACGACCTAGAGTTCAAAGATATTTAATAATTAATTTTGAATCATTCTTGTGTTACTAGGGAAAATCTACTGACCTTGTCACTGGCGTGGTAGGCACCGCCTCCGATGATCCAGCTGTGCTCTCCAGCCTTGTCGTTCTTGACTAATAGCCCCAAATACATTAGCTGCCACATATACAAAAGATACATTCTGAGCGTGTATACCTGTGATGGCATCTTCACAGACATCCTCAAACCTAAAAAAATTATGTCAGCTCTAACTCATAAAGATCCTCGGAGGACGACGACATACCAAACGAACTCAAGGGTACATGGGCCGTCGCAGTGAACACCTTCAGCTTGGTTCTTTCCAATGATAACGTTCCTCAAGGTGGCTCCCTTCCTAAGCAAGAAAACGGCATCGGCGTCACCTGATTGAATATAGAGCTTGATTAGCTCCAATGGATCAAAAATAGTGAATATCAATCCGACAGTTACCTCCTTCAGTGCTTCCCTTGCAAGCACCGCTCCCACGATCAAACTTAGCCCAACCACCGTCATAGACGGTTCCCGCTGGAACTTCGATGACTTTGCTGTTAGTCTTGGTTGAGGTGGGCTTTGGAACACCACCAGTGTAGCCCAAGCAAGCAAGGGTAGATGGGAGCATAGCCGCAAGGGCGACGAGCTTCAATGTGCTGATCTGCATCTTGGATGTCGTTAATGTGAATACACAGTATTAATCGGGAAAAGAATTAAGTAAGGAAGCTATTCCTGAGGCTCTACTTTCATGGACCTGAGAGTGAAAAAAGTCATGACAATGGAGCTCAGGCTCGTTTTTATAAATTTTATATATCTTCGACGCTCGGATCTTTGATAATCCCGAAATGGAACTGTTCCGCTTTACGACCTACCCGCCGTAACGGGCCATACGGGGCGAAAGTGCGAATTCCCCACAACGTTGGCATCTTTGATCCACGGAACGGCCAAACTTTATTCTTATTTTAAATTTTCCGTCTACCAGAGCATTGCTGCGTTTAGATCCGCCAAGACGCTCCTGTTTTGTCCTTGTGGATCCGAGGGCTGTGAAGTACGTTCGGCGAGACGAGATAAGATGATCAGGTTGCTTGTCTATCAAGCTAGATCCTAGCTCAAATCTGGAGAGCCATGCTTGGCGGCGTCTGATATTTCTTCTGCTTGACCTAAAGGAAGATACACTATGTGGGAAATTGGACACCAGATTCAATTTTGATAAACTAACACGTGAAACTGCAATATTCTTCTTGAGTCTTTAGATCCTCGAATTCTTCTCGAAGACGTTGGTCAGGTCGCGAGTCATGAAATTTTGTTGCATTTTGGTACCGCCTGTGTTGTATCTCCCTCGAGACTACCTCGGGCCTAGGTCTTCGATTATGAAAATTACGGTCGAAACATACATCTCGGGGATGGGCGGTTTTGCCCCTCAGCCTAAAGAATCTCCCATAAGACCCTTAGTTGCTCATCTTCAAACTCTCAGGTCAAAAAAACTTCCACCAATAACCAGATTTTGGCCAAAGTCGCCGGCTAGTTACTTCGGTGGCCTGATTGGGCTGCACCCTCCAAAATTAAATTGAACGTGAAGTAAAATCCATTGAATTCCCTCGGGCCTAGATAGTAGGCAGCGTAAGATCCAAAATCTATATTTGAAGCCTCAGAACAACCCTGTCAAATTGGCCCTGTCAGCCAAGAATTCCTAAGGCGGAACCGCTTCCCGCCAACCACGCAATGTGAAACGTCGCTACCAAAAAAATAACAGCTTCAAGGTTTAACAAAAAAGGGAAACTGCAGAGTTACGGCGGAGAGTGAACATCCTCGGCGCGGCTATCAAGAGCCCGAGGTCAAAAGTGTTTCCTTTGGAATTGGGTCTAATGGGTTTTTTGTTTGAAATTTTCTGCAATAGAACTCGATGATATTAATCTCAACTGCCAGAGGCGACTTAGGCAGGCATACGGATCTGTGGAGAATTAAGCCTATGCAGCTCTTGCAGATGCGTTTACCAGTTTTGGGGCTATGGGATTTTTAAGCCTATTATACCACGGAAATTCTTTGCATAACGCCGTCTGGACTTAGGCATCGACTCGAGGCTGAGGTTAGATTATGTGAATGCAGGCGGATGTCAATTCGGAAAAGGAACGACCTCTGATATTAATGGTAACTAATTTTTCGGCCACGATATGCTATTGTGCATTTCGCTAGCATAGCTAGACGGTTATTCGCCAGTATCCATGGATCCACGTAATTGGAATTCCGGAACTGAGTTGTGCCCTACACCGACACGCCGGTTACATTGCATCGCGATAGAAGCCCTTTACCTACTAGTTGCAGTTGAGCATTATTAACGGATGCAGGAAGTCCGACGGCTTAAAGGAGGTGATAAAGTTGTCAGTCTCGGCGGGAACAAATTTTACAAATATATCAGAAATGCATTCTCGTGGTCCGGATATAGCGTTCGGTTGGCAGCTAGCTTAAGCTTATTTCCCCGTCTTGTCTTCCAGACTTTCAGCCGGATGCGTGATTATATCGTTATATTGTAATCACACGGGTTCTGTCAATATGAGGGGTGGTTCTTGGAATGTTGCGGTGACGTATCGACCCGTCGAGAGTGTAATGTATATGACCCAGAATGAAGAATACCTTGTTGCAAACCGATCTCCAAAACCGCTAAGGCTGGTGATATGAAATTATTCGTCGCGGATACCTTTGCTTTGTCTATGTAATAATTGGTTTCGTATTCTATGGCCTAGAGTTGCAAGATGTATTTCCATCTCTTTCTATCTCGGGTTTTTGGCTTATCTGTGAATTTCTGAAAATTGTCACAGGGATCCGGGACATAGTATCCCTAAAAACACAACCCGCTAAAAAATGAATGTCGGCGGCATTAGAGTCTTCCGAATAGAGAGATCTGGATCTAGAGACACCCTCAAATCCTTCAGTAGGGGAGATGGGCCCGAAGCCAAAGAAAGTGGAACTCTTAATTCCCAATCAACCTGTCATATCAAAACCGAAGAAAAGGAGATACTTCACTAGATCCTCGAAGAGTCGAGGACTAAGTCAAAGTATATCTCCTCTTCCATCTCCTCCTGGGCGTAAGCATCAAAAGGCCGATCCAGTAACCCCTCCATGGCAAATTATCCGTCCATACACACCTACGAAATCAGCCCGTGATGCATCTACCGTTAGACAGATAAAGTATGGTGATTCAACTGAAATGGCTCCAAGGAAGAGAAGCCCAATAGGCTCTGCTACTGCTAGAAGAATCGTCGCTCGCCAATACCGTCGGTATGGTACTCCCCCTCCACAACCCAACTTCGGGGTGCCATATACGAAAGAAGACCCTAAACTACAAGAACAAGATTGTAGCAAGCTCCCAGGTACGTATTGAAGATACTATGTCACTCTCATAGAACCCCCCCTCGTTAGCCAACTAAATCTAGACATAGAAGTAGATACTAAACTATTTTCTTTTCTAGATGTCGATGCTCTCCAAAAGACGCGGAGCCCACCTTCTCGGTCTACGCTTGCCCCAACAAGGATAGCTGATGATGAAAATAGTAGATCTGCGCCAACTGCCCAAATTACCGGACCCCAGTCCCCGAATATTATATACGAAGACAACTGTGATTCAGATGATACCCTAGATGTATTCGCATATCATGCTGCCTCTTCGCCTACGGCTTTGATTCACTACCGAGCGATGATGCGTAGAAGGATGAAGAAACGCCCAGGGGCATGTGGGAACGCTGTAAACGATAGCCGTTCATTAACAGTGAGTGTGGATATCTAGAAAAGGCCGAAGGTTATATGGGGTGATACAGAAACTTGAGCACTTTTATTCTTCGAAAATTAATTCCGCATGCATTTCATGTCCCAGGTATGGGGTATCTCACTTGCCCCGAATCCGTATCTCACCAATATATAGTCCTTTCTCTGCATTTAGGCATTCTTAACAAGCTGTATAATTGATATAAAAATAAATACTCTGTATATTACTATTAGTACCCGGCGAACCCATGTATACTGAGTCTCACGGAATCGAAACCGAAACCTGAAATAAATATGGTAATAAATTTACTCCTAGTAATCTTTGGTGAAGTGCTTAGTCATAAATCTGCCTGGGCTTGAGGAGCTTGCATGTTTCCCGCTAGCTACTGTATCAAAATCTCCATATTTTAGTTTCTGGCTTCTGGCACCCCCGTCCCTGTATCACATCTAACCTCAAACCTTTAATACATTTTTTCATTCTCCCTGCCACCATTCTTTCTTTAGAAACAAACACTGAACTATAAAATGGCTGAGAAAACCGAAACCAAAGGAACCGCTCCAGGTATGAATACCAAAACTGAGTCGACTACACCTGAAGCATCTACGGCAGCCAAAATCGAACCCGCAAAGGACGCAGAGGACTCAAAGCCGAAAGAACCAACATCCCCTATTGTTGAACACTCAGGATCCACTCCCGTTCAAACCCCTTCTATCGCTACGATCGATAAAATGAGGGCTCGTGAGGATACACCGGTAACAATCGATCCAAAAACCATCGGCAAGATTCGAAGTCCCAACTTCTCCCAATTCAGGGGGGGTCTTGGGTCCGCGTCTGGGAAGAAGCTCCGCAAAGATCTCGAGAGTATGTTGGACCCGATTTTATAATGCAACATATGCAACGCGGAAAATTCAGAGATTTGGACTTTGAGACTAATGTATTGGTGGATGGTTGTAGTGTCCGGAACACCCGGGTCGACTCCCACGAAAAATAAATACGCACCGCCAGTCGATAGGGCTGATTTCGAATTGGATATTTGTGCAAAGATTGGTGCCATAAAATGGGACTCGGACGGAGATGATTAAGATGCGAGCGGGGACCTAAATTATATGAGGAGTTCAAGAAAAGTGCATCCGGGCATGGCGTTCACCTAGAGAAAGAATAGATCAATGATTTTCGGGCATATAAGAATGGTGTTTCTCGTCCTTTCCTTCCTTATTTCCTGATGGGCTTGTATTTTATCTAGCATAAATTAGAAAATGGCGTCCAGAAAACAGCAGGGCGGGCAACTAGCAAGTTGAATACCTGTGTACATGTATCGCACCTAGAGAATATGTGCCTGCGTATTTTGTCACCATTTTAGAGTTAACAAAATTATGATGACCAGAACATTTGGTATACATTGGTTGTGATATCATGGTCTGAATCGGGTATTCTTTATATTTGAAGCTACGTATACATTCCTAGTCGGTCTTTTTCTGGCCTTGGAATATACTTAAGTACTTGATAATTGCCAATCGTTTCCTAAGCCAAAATCAGACACTAGAGCTGATGGATCCACAAACCCGTAAGGGATCTTAGCCTATTGTCCCCTGTCCCGTAGAATTGGTGCTAGGAGATCATGTGAATAGAATCGACGCCAGACGGAACTTTAACTCTCGCGCTGATTTGGCTTTAGTGTTGGTGTCGTTGGGATCCCTGCCATGTCGCACCAACTCGAAGTCCACATGGCTACTTCATCTGCATCCCTCGCGAATCCCGCCATTCACCATGTCCGCATCCCTCTCCATCCTGCATCGTTCCGCTTTCCGGCCATCCCTCATTCAACGTCTCCGACAATGTAGAAACTACAGTTCCAAACCGCCAGACTATGCATTTGCCTTCGAGTAAGCATCATTTTTCCTTAAGCCTGTTTCCGCCAGATCTTTCGCGCGCTCACACAGAATAAAACACAGTATTGATGGCGTCCTTCTCCGCGGCCGCACTCCCCTCCCAGGTGCCACAAAGTCCCTTCGAAAACTCCAGGATAATCATGTTCCTTTTATACTTCTTACAAATGGCGGTGGGAAGCACGAGTCCGAGCGAACGGAGGAATTATCGCAACTTCTCGATGTTCCTATAACCGAAGACATGTTTATACAATCCCACACGCCGTTTAAGGGACTCGTAGGACGGTATTCCAGTGTTCTGGCCGTAGGTGGCGAAGAAGTTGGTGAAGGCGAAGGATGGAGAAATGATAAGATTGGGAAGAGCGGGGAGGGTGGAGTTAGAGAGGTGGCTGAGAGGTAATTAGTCGTGTATTACACCTTTTGTTATGACAAATGGGATTACTCTGCATCAGATTCAAAGAATGCTGACGATATGATAATACGGTGGTATTATACAGATATGGATTCAAATCTGTTCATACACCGCACACACTGCTACACCATCATCCGGAGATATGGCCATTTGGGTGTCCGCAGTTACATCATAACTTGCATCATCCGTCATCCCCGGATCATCCACATCACAGCCCTCCACCACTCTCACCGATAGACGCCATTCTGGTCTTTAATGACCCAAGACATTGGGGTCCAACTTTACACGTAATAATTGACCTGCTGCTTTCCACACGAGGGGAACTCGGAACTTACAGTAATACCAATGGTATCGACATTCCCGGGATGGGAAAATATCAGAATAATAATCAACCTGACCTATGGTGGTCTAATAATGATCTATGGTGGCAGGGTGAATACCATTTGCCGAGGTTAGGACAAGGAGGGTTCAGGGCGGCGGTAGAGGGGGTATGGAGTAAGATTACAGGAGGAGAAGAGTTGAGGGCTACGACTATTGGGAAGCCTTTCAAAGAGACATATGCATATGCAGAAGGAGTGCTGAACAACCTGTTAAAAAGAGATATCGGGGAGCAGGCAAAAGTCAACAGAGTATACATGGTGGGGGACAATCCTCGGAGTGATATTATGGGGGCAAATGGATATGGCTGGTATAGTCTTCTGCTGGAGACCGGTGTTTTTAATAGAGACAGAGAGGGTGGCGAAGAAGCATTGAAGGGTGATATGAGACCGAATCAGATACTAAAGGGTGTCGAAGAGGCTGTAGAATTTGGGATGGGGAAGGGTGGTAGCTCTTGACCCCGCGATAATTGCAATTTCCAAATGTGATAGTACTTAGTTCTTACTCTCGATACCATAATCATCCCTACTAGCTAGTATTAGAAAAATAGTCCAGTCGAAAAAGATTATTACTTTTGTGAGTAAGAAGTTTGGTTCGATGCGGAGAATCTCGGAGAGTCGTGATTTTATATCGTGACTAAGCGGCCTTGTCAGCCGCTTTTCAAGCTTGCACGATAACTTGAGCCAAAACCTCACCTCCATCCCTCGCTGCTCTTCCCCGCCATCACCACCAAACCTCAACATCACAACGGCTTCACCACGACGCCAACCACATTGGCTATGAATGGCCACCACGGCAATGGTAGCTCCTGTCGCCCGACATCCTACCAGTCCCTTCCTTTCGAGATCATATGCGAGATCATTAGCTATATAAGCTCCCAGGGCGCCCTGCACGCTACCAGCCTTGTGTCCCACCGCTACAATGTTGCCGCAACCCCGGCTCTCTATCGACACCCAAAGCTGACCTCCTCAAACTTTGAAGCATTCGTTCGCTCCGTCGCCCCGACTGTCTCTCCTCCTCCCAAGAAGAGCCTCAATTCCACCGAATACCGCCTTGCCGACTTGGTGGTACACCTCGATCTTTCACAGCTGCTATATAGCGAGACTCTCCGGACCTCAATCGCCCGTCTACTTTCCCACTGCCGTTCCATAACCACCCTCGTCGGGCCCCAGAAATCTTTCAATGGCGTCGCTCTCCGAGCCCTCCGACATAGCACCAAGCTAACATACCTCAACCTCACCCCCTGTCAAGACTCCTGTGACCTGCAAGACCTCTTCCATGCTCTCACCCATCTCACCCACCTTACAACCCTCAATTTCCCCCCCGGAGGCATGTTCTCCTCTAGTTCCCGACAAACCGCCCGATCAGCTCAAACGTGCACCCCTACCGTCCCCCCCGTCAAAAGCACATTCGTATACCCACCCCACCTGCAAGCCCTCTCAGTCTGCGGTTGCATCATAGACTCCACAATCCTTGCATCTGGCACCCCACCAACAACCATAACATCCTTCTCCGTCTCCCATCTCCCCTTCGTACGCATGGCGGCTCTTCGACAATACATAAACATGCTCGCCCCGCAACTCACGCACCTTTCAGTCCTTCACCCCATTCCACATCTCCCGCATAATTTCCTTGATAAAATCCTTCTGTTATGTCCGAATCTATTGCGTCTCACTGCATCGGTGGATTTTATGACGGCACATATCTTTGATGAGGAGAATTGTGTGGCCGAGCATCCTATTGAACGTATTGATCTGGATTGTTCGGGTGGGATGGGTAGTGAATTTAAGATTTCAAGCGATGATATAAGCATTGCATTGATGGAAGGGCGCTTAAAACGATTAAGAGTTGTACGGGCGAGTAAAA
The DNA here is from genome assembly GCA_036971225.1 of Arthrobotrys sinensis. Lineage (NCBI taxonomy): Eukaryota > Fungi > Ascomycota > Orbiliomycetes > Orbiliales > Orbiliaceae > Arthrobotrys > Arthrobotrys sinensis. The sequence goes on along the minus strand of JAJTTV010000012.1, from coordinate 602,161 downwards.
GGCTTGGATGGGGGCGGAGGGGTGAGGAGAAGAAGCGGGTGGAGGATCTGGCGGAATTATTGTGTATGGATCGTAGCGGGTTTGGAGAGGAAGAAGACGAGGGGATAGAAGAGGAAGATGAGATGGGGAGTGGATACGTGATTGTTGAGAAAGATGAACCGCCAGTGGAACTTGTAGGGTCTGATAGCGATGTGGATGGGATAAGTGGTAAGTTGGCGGGCGTTTGGTTGTTCTAATACACTTCTCTGGAAAACATCAGAATACCAAGTGGGTCATGATTATTCTCATGCATTCGATTCATATCATCAGATTGACAGAGCAGTGTTTTGTCTGGATTTCCGCGATTTGTTTTCTCGGGTATGGGGGGGCATTTTTGTAGCGGAGCAAGGTAGGTCATCGGGCTCCCTGGACTAACAAAACGGGATTTCCTTGCGATGTAGCGTTGATATTTTGACATCGATGTATCCTTCATCACTTCCTTATGCATACATTGTAAAGTTGCTTGGTATTCTGGAGTGATCCGGATCGCGAGTATCAAATAAAATAATGTCAATTATTAAAACTAAATGGTAATGATAACATGAACGAGAGAAAACGAAACGTATACCGCCTAAACAAATACATCCCTACCTCCTCTCCAACAGTAGATCCCTCTGCCCAAATACTTCCCCCACAATGCTGACGATCATATCTAGCGCAAATACTGTCTTGACATCCGGCATTCTTGGCGTCCTCTCCTCAGCTCCAGCATCCACTTCGCCGTCCTCAATTGAGCCCTTATGTTCAACCACCTCGCTGGTGTCGTTTGAAGTGGTGGCAAGCCCCAAATCCAATTCTAGCGGCAACTGCGCGGACACTAATTGACTGTCGGACGTCTCAGCTGCATCTGGGAGTTCGTTCGCGGACACCGTTTCTTCCATTGGGTTTTCCACAGCCCCAGTCCCAGGTGTCGCAGGAATAACTGATATCGAGGGCACCGATAACGTAGAACCGCTTGCGGGCTTCGATAATTTTACAGCCCTTGGCTTGAAGAGCGCCATCTTCTTCACTGGCCGTCCCTCTTTTGCCCCTTCTTCCTCGGACTCAACCCCACCCAGCTCGTCCATCTCGTCCACTTCATCCATCTCAGCCTCTTGGTCTCCCGTATCGAAATCAAGATCTTCAATGTTGAACTCCACTGGAAACCCAACCTGCTCATCAACTTTAACCCCTTCTACGTCACCCACAGCCGTACCCTGCTCCCCACCATTCATGTACTCCATAACACCTCTCTGCATCTCCTCGTTCCACCAATCCTCCCCTCCTCGTTCCACAATTTTCGCCCTTTCATCTGCCGCCTTATCTAGATTGAGCACCGCCTTCTTTCCCAACTCCCTCAAAACGCTAACTTCCTCGTTCATCAATATTCCCACATCGTTTGCCCTTGCTAAAAGCGCCCAGATCCATTTCCCCTGCCAGTCATGTACGTTTCGCCACCCAAGGTACTTGCGAAGGTGTTTCAACGCCTTGATAGCGCTTTCGGAAGGAATGGTTTGTAAAACGGGTAAAGAAGGTTGATTGTTGACCATAAAATCCTTCCATTGAGTTGGTATCACCGGAAATGGGATTTCAGGTTCTTCAAATGGTGTTGTTAGGATTGCTTCACGGGTGGTATGGAAATTGGCAATCAGCGAGGCATGCCAGTCGGCGGAGACGGCACGTGGGGGGACAATAGTATTTGTAGCAACCGTCGCAAGCGCAGGGATCGGGCGGGCGATATATGCTCCATCGACATAATACGCGGAGGAGTCGGAGTCAGAGAGGTCGTCATAATCGCCTTCTCCGTCCCACTCTTCACTCCAATCGTCTCCGTCGTAATTGTATCCATCCTCGTCATCGTATGATAGCCTACCATGTTCCCTCTCTGAAGGTTCCGGGATCGTTTCGGTTGTTGGTACTTCATCGTACGAAATGGTTTCGGTTGGCTCAGTTACTGGTCGATGAGTCCTATTGTACTCGGCGACATTATCGTCATCATACAAGAGACTATCAACGTTCTCAGGCATTATCGGTCGGGATGTCGGCGCAGGAGTCGGCGCTGCGATAACGATGGAAGAAACTCTCACTGACGGAGTAATTCCAGCCATCTGTGATGCAGTAAGGAGATTTGGAACTCCTCGAGCTTCGTGTCTATAATCACCATAAAATACTTACATCAGTCACAAATTCGCCTAGTGCCAGGGCAAGAGGAAAGCAGAGTGCGTGTTAGAAAAGCAGTTTGGAACTAATTGGAGGATATTTATCTGAATGCCTACCTGACCATGCGCAAGTATGATAGACCATCGACGGCTGGACCTGAGAGGTCGGCATCGTCATCGAGACCCTGAAGCTCAGGGAATGCGCCGCGCTGGTTGGTGCTAGGATCGATATAGCCCTTTAGTCCATTACCAAAGAAGCCGGCCTTACTCGACTTCAAGGGTTTTGAATTCCAGACATAATCATCTTCTGCTGTTGCTTCGACTTCTTCACCATAATCATTGTTCTGGTTGGTGGCATCTTCGTAGTCGAGCTGTTGTTCTTGTTCAGCGGAGGAAGACTGTGGAGCTGCGCGCTGATGCTGATTGTTATGGGAGGTAGATTTCTTACCAGCCCTCTTTCTTTTCGCCATGATTCCCGGCTTTGTGTAAAGTGAGTGAGTTTAGTTGGATGAGCGACTGCTGGATGATACCGCGCTGGTGGTAATGATGATTATGGCGATGGCGGTGATGGTTGGAAGATGGAAGGAACAAGGTGGTGGTGGTGGATGGGTGGATGGATATGGGCGAGGAGATCGGCCAATTTTGAGTTGACTCAAACGATCTGTGCAACTCAGCCAGGCCCACATCCATGGCCGTCATCAGATGTTGCGATGACCAAAACCCGTCTTTCACAAACCTCATCCACCGCACTCAACTCTTGTCCAAATAGCCTGATTTTGGGCTCAATCATCTAGATAGATCATTTTGATAATATTTGGTATACCTCTTGAAAATCGCCCAAGTTTTGGCTTTGAAAAAAGTCACGGGACTCAGGCTCATCGAGCGCATATGCATGGTTGATAACCACTGTAGATGGGCATCCCACAACGCACATTGGCCATCACCCAGAGTTGCGATGACATTACCCCCCAAACCGCTCATCGTCGTAGCGTGCTCAATTCTTTATCAAACCGCTCAATTTTTGGATCAATCGGACGGCCAGGCCATTGTCTAAATTTAATGTCCCAGGCTCGAAACTAGTTCAAATTTTGGTTCGAAATTATCACGTAGGCCGGTCGAGTCTCACAGGGTTTACAATGCAATTCCGCAACACTAAGCTTCGTGGCATTCCCTCATGTCAGAGAAACACGATAGATTTCAATATAGTATGCCCAGAATACGTATGCGATCCATGCGTCTTGAAAGCATGGATGGGCATCCATGACCTGCATAATCTTCAGATATCCGTAGTAAAAACGAGGTCCGATGCCTAAGACCTTTCGCGGTGGGATGTAGTACAAAACCGCACATGGGTCAGACCGCATGCGCCAAGTCACCTGCTATATCGACATCTCGAAATGTGCCAAAAACCTGACTCCAAAATCTATGATTTGTATTACGAAAACAGAGGACTCATAAAGTCGGTTAAATCTAAATATATATAGAGAATACCTAATTTCCCATCCTCTCATCCCCTTTCCTCCGAGATCTACACTTTATATATTTATCCTCTTTAGTTCCCGCCCATTTTAGAGATCGAAATGTTCGAGTGTTCGAACTTATCCATCCCGAACCCGACTCGGTCCTCCAAACTGCATCTTTCTTAAAACTCTAAGATGCAACTATTATCCGATTCAGAACCAGAACCAGATTCAACCCAAAATTCAATAATCTTCACTCCAGTAGCCTCCGACTCCGACTTCGACGAATTACTAGAATCCGATTCTCTCGGTGACCGCTCGACAACTTCAACGGTCCCAACTCAGAACAGCCAATACAGTCAAGGCTCCACGACAAGTCAATATGGAGTGAGGAAGATTACTGGGAGTTTGAGAGGAAGCGACAGGGAGGACGGTTATAGTAGACATACCGTCGTGTGGCTCAAAGTACTATTATGGACCTCTATAACTCTTTCCGTAATAACCACTTTACTCGCCGTCCTCCCTACACCGGAGTGGCTAGAGCTCGCATTATACTATAGATGCAAGGCGACTTCCGTAAGATTAATCTCCAAGAGAAGATCTAGAAAAGTATAATACTAATTCAAGTTATGTATATAGTCCTCCATAACCCTCTGCGACCCAGTCTCAGGGAATTTCACAACTTTAGCCGTCCGTCTTCTCAAGAAAAGAAGACTTCTCACCCAATCTCTTTTCTCCAGTTACCGCTTCCATTTTAATCCTTACATATGGATAGAAGGATGGAAGAAACTACACCCGCTGGAATACCCAGCTCAGATATGGCTGGTCTATATCTTCAGTTTCAGACGTTTAATTTACTACAGTGGTTTGCTATTCGGAGCAATGGTGGTCTTGGATATTGCATTCCTAAGGATCTCATCACGGGTTCCTAGCACAAAATGGACGATTTCGAGGTTCGCACTTCGAGACCTCGAAGTAATTCCGGTACTCGCCTTCGTCGGTGTTATGCCATGGGAATCCATCATCCCCAGTCTCCTCGGTGTCGCCGGAATGATTGACAATACCGACAAAAAGAGCATATCAGATGGGATTAGATTGTTTATCATCAGTCGATTCTTCTTTCGGAGGGTGACAACAGAGTGGAGAAGAACTTCGTTACTTGTGAGAGTTTTATGGTTGGCTTATCCGCTATTTTCTATCGTTTGGTTAAGTTTGATAGTATATATGCACATCGTTGGCGGACAAAAGGTGCAAGTGAAAATGTTCCAGGCAAATAAGTTTTGAATAGCCAGCAGAAATCGATCTAGCCGCCAGACTAGAGAAATATATAGAATAGAACGTCATGTACTGGATATATTCCCAGAATCCAAGAACAAGAAAGAAAAAAGAACTTCTGAAGAGTATTCGTGAGCCAGCACTTGGGAAAGCAACTATATCCCCTTGAAGAAGAAGTAAATCCGAACTCCGTACACGCCCATGTGTAGTATTCTAAAATCTTTCTTTCGTAGATAGTTTCATATATACCCATCTAACCAAACATCAGACCAGCTAGACCAAACCCCACAGGCCCAATGTCGCAACCCTATCAGCCGTCGTTAAGGGCAAGGGCATTTACCACCACCCCTCCTCCTTCTTCTTTCCAAACACACCCGCTCCTCCCACCATACCCTTCAAGTCCTTGGTACCAAACTCTCCACCCTTAATCTTCTGCCAGGCCGACTTCTCTCCCACCACCTTCTTCGCTATGTACCCAAACCCAAGCGCCGTAAACAGATTTCCAGCCATCCCCGTAACCCCCCCAAATCCCTTCGACGCTGTTTTCGGCCGAGGAGGGTAAGTGTATGTACTATCAAACCAAGGGTTAGTAAAATATATTATACCTACTAAGGGTATCGGAATCGTTATCTTCAATCTAAACATACCTCTCTTTGCCCCATGGCCAAAGACTAAACGGCAGCTTCCACCCTAAACCCCAAGCCAGCAGCAAGACCGCAATGAGAACCACCGCAATTGCACCAGCAGTCCATATAATCCTCTCTAATCTCTCTTGCTCATCTTCCTCATAACTAATTATCTGATCGATCGTATAGCCATCCCCATCACCGCCACCATGGCTAGTGTGCACACGGTCTAGTCGATTATATAACTCTTCCGGGTCGTAAATATGGTCTTCGTAAACGCCGCCTCGGCCATTGTCTTGGGCTTGATTGTCTTTACGATCCCTTTTAGCGCCGGGGTAAAAAGTTGCACGCAGGTTTGTGACGGCATCGAGGGCTGGTTCGGTTGCCCAGCGATTGAAGAGTTCCTCTTCTTCTTCGGCTGTTCGGTCGGTTCTAAAGCCTATGGGAGGGGGGAGTAACCTTGTTCCAAAGTTTGGAAGTTCTTGCTCTGGCGAAGACAACATTCTTTGTGGATCCCCTTCTTTGTCACCTCCTCCCTCCCGTATCATTACTATAGGACCGCCTCCATTTTCCGCCTCGTCTTCTTCAGGTGTCTCTGGCTCTTCGGGTTCTAAAGCATCAGTACCTGGATTCTCGTCGCTGGAAGAGTATGAGCCCGCCTGTGATTCTACTTCTGCATCTGGCTCAGCTTCCGGGGAGGGAGATACTCGTGCAGGCGGTCCGGGTGTAGCTTTTCTAGATCTTATTGGCGATTGCCGCTTTCTTTGCGAGACTGGAGCCGGCTCTACAGTTCTAGGCACCGGGATATTGTGCTGAAAGTTCTTCATACGGTTTGCTAACGGCGTCCCTTTTATCGGTTCGTATTCTCTCGGTGTGGCTCTCTGCACCGGTGGCCACTTTGGTAATTGTACTGGCGGGTTCATTGTTGGAGAGTTTTTCTTCGGGATGAAAGGCTATGGGGATATACTCAGGCGGTTGTAGGTATCTTTCCCTTGAACTTATTTTGAGGTCATTACTAGAAGCAATAGATCTAGGAGTCTTCGGATTATACTTAGAAGTTCGAAGCCTTCCGGATGTCAAGTTGCGTGGGACGTGGTATTAAAATCGCAAACTCGTGATGTAGGGGCGATGATACCCAAATCGTCGACCCAGGCCGATGGCAGGAGAACATTCTATTATTTGTCTCATGATGCCAGATACGAAACAAAGGTTTTGCATACTGTCGTGTCTACCATATTATACAAGAATGTAAACAATAAAAAATACGAAGAAGGGCAAAAGAGAACACCCAGAATTAGCAGCAAGAGAAAGAAAAAGATTTTTTCCATACCCCGTAGAACCTCAAAGAAATCAAACCGTGCTCGAGCGAGATAGACGTGTGGGTCACATGGAAACTGTACCAAAGAGCGGGTTAATTCCTTCTCGGTCCAACCGTCGGATTCAAGAACTCTTGTTGTTTCTTCTGGATAGCGCTGATCTGATCCGTCATGCTGACGGACTGTAGCTGCTGCAATCTCACTGACTCTCTACTATCAGCATGGCCATCCCATGCGATAACAGGCTTCTTCCTCCTCCCGTCTCCCTCATCTGTAACGCCGGGTTGAACATCGAATAAATCAGCACGCTGGCTTGCTAATCGTTTCAAGTTCGCAGCAACATCTGTAGTAGAAAGATTTGTTGTCGAGTACTTGGCGTCCGCGCGGGCTCTTTGTTCCTTCCAGCGGGGGTCGAGGAGTTCAACTAGAAGTAGTGCAAACAAAGAATTAGCAGCTGTCCCAAACAGAAAGACTATGACATAACAACAACCACGAGGGAAAAACTCACTTCTCATATGCTGCTCCAGCTCATCCAGCGGAATAGGCTGTTTACAGTTTGGACAGATAGTAGTCTGCGCCGCACCACGCCTATTCGCCGCAGCTGTAGCGGCCCGGGGTACATAATCGCTTCTAATCTTCATTGGTGCTGTGCCACCTTGTGCCTCGGCCCTAGCCTGCTCTGCGCGCGCCTGTGCCTCTCGTCTCTCGCGTATTCTTGCCATTTCCTCGTCTTCGTTATCAGAATCCGGCTCCATAGCCACATCCATGGTTTCCTCTTCATCTTCCTCCTGAATTGGTTCTGGAATATATGTTCCGGAATCATAATCTTCGGCCGTTGGCATAGCTTCCTCGATGCGTAGCTGGTTGCTGTTCAGCGACATTAACGCCTTCTGCTCCAGTGAGGCATGTTGAAGGTCGGAAAGTGAGGTTGGGGGAGGTAGATCGGCGTGGTCGTCCGCTTCTGTGAAAGTAATTGTCTCAACTACAGCAAAGTCGTGCCAGTCGATTTGTGCATATGCCAATTTCTCCTTATCTTCTTCTTCCTCCTGTTTCTTCTTTTCTTCTTCCTGATGCTTCACCCACTCCGACCTCTGCTTGGCAGCATCTATCAATTGGAACTTGTCCTCGAAGTTCTTCCTAAGTTGTTCCATTCGATCCTCCTTGTCGGTTGGGCTAAGAATGAGTGTGTATTGGTCGACAAGACGGGTAAAGTATTGGTAGAAGGAGTGATTCGGTCGAAGGAAATCGAATTGATAATTCCGCGCCTCACGTTGTGATAGAGTTGTCATGAACTGTCTCCCATTTCTCGCAACAAACAGAGCCGTCAACCGTAGTACGTCCCTATTCCCACAATTAGCCCTGCTCGATATCCCATAACATTGACGATGGAACTCACAAATCCTGTGCGCTAATAGCCGGCATTCTCGCCGAGAACTGGAATTCCGGTGGTGGAGTCGGTCCAGGCGGTGCTTCGGGTTCTGCGGCAGGAGCTGCACTACCGTCAGTACGACCAGCCGCGACGGCGGTTGATCTTCCCGCACGCGTTTCTTCGAGGCGCCATACGTAGAACGGATTATACGGGTCTCCGGGAGTCAAGAATGAGAACTTAGGATTTGTTCGTTCCTTATCGCGGATTCGCACTAGATAGACGAAGGTTAGTATGCGTATGACGTTGTGGCGATCGGGTCGACGTACTTTCGAAGGCTTCGCCATTTCGGGCGACATATCCTGCAGTTTTCTCAACAATGGCTATTATGATAGCCAGGTGTCAGCATAAAGTTCCTTCAGCCTAATATGAAACTATCAGACACACGGGCGATAAAGACAGTGGGTGGTTATGAACAACATACCTCGAATTTCCTTGGGCGGTAGCACGACGCCCGCTGGAGCTTTTGCCGCCTCTTCATTAGAGACGATAGTGATCGGAGGCGGGATATCAGCAGCAGAAGGTGCCATTCTGTGCAGTAGTGTGTATGATAGTGTCAGTGACTAGGGTTTCGGAGGCGCAATTGTAGATTCGAGAGGTTGAATGAGAAGGTGTCGATGTGTTTGGGAAGACGTGATGTGTAGGAAACGATGACCCATGTTCAGGATTTCGAGATTTGCCAAGCCTTTATGCTATTGGTACACCGGAAATGGGGACAACACGCAAAACCCAACGTTCTAGTTCACCCGTCCGCCTATCGTGAACCTGATTTGAAGGATGTATGCACCAAATACCTGCGTATGAGTGGTAAACTAGTGGCTGTGTAATACCATTATTGTTCTTCGGGCTCTTTTAGATTTCGAAATCACCTCCAATCTAAGGAAGCGCAGAACTCAAGATTGTGGGACCAATAAATCCCGAAGAGCAGTCATCTAGATATCTATTGACCCAGTCGAGATATCTCTTCAACAATTGGCTGGCGCGACCTAGCGAAACTGTGCTGAGAGTGCAGGGTATCTACCGTTATATCGATAGCTTGTATACCTCTTCAGCTAGTTTACTCTATAGACCTCACGCTGATACTAGCCTATAGCACCTAGAGTGAAAATTTGCCCGAAACGTTTAAACTTAGATGTTTGCAATGCCCACTTTCAGGAATTTGATTGAATCAGCTAGGTCCCTGCATGTAAGTAGATAAGAAGTGCTCAAAAAGTATGAGCGATACTCTGCCCGCCTGGATCTACATTGCATAGGCCGTATTAGCGCTGCTCAAACACTGATATCAGCCCAAGATATACAGTTCTGCCGTTAAATTGATGAACTTTAAAGGTACATATACTGGCGACCTAAGTATCTATAAATTGGCATCAATGTGCTGGTTGCTAGCATACGATGTCCTTCGATTTACGCCAGCACTATTGCATCCTTGATTATAATCCTCGGCCGCCCTATAGCCTAGGCATGGAATTACAGAGGTATCGAAATTGGCAAAGATCACCTGTATAGCAAATTCACCTGCGACAAGGGTTCGAGGAATCGATCCAGGCCTCGTAGAGTTCGTAACCCACCCTATAGACTATTCGCAGATGGATCGACTGCGATTCGCAAGCGGAACCACTATTTTCTACAATCTGGCTGTGCTACAGCCAAGGCGCAGTTCCCAAAATTATAGTTCATGAGTCATATGATGTACTCCACGCAATCCTCAAACAATCCCACTCGAGTACTCTGTTAACCATAGATTCAATATTCCCTCACAGTGTGAATAATAAAGATCACATTCAAACCTATCCTAAAGATGTCAAAACCGCCGGACGCAGACATCAAGGTCTCTTAGCTCAGTTGGTTAGAGCGTCGTGCTAATAGGCGATTATAACCGCCAGTAACGCGAAGGCCAGAGGTTCGAGCCCTCTATGGACCAAGATCATCTTTTTGTCTCGATACTGCGCGAGTGGTGACTCAGAGGATCGCCGGCATCGATGTTGACATATTTTTTTTTGACCAGGTGGACCCCAGAGAAAAATTTTCTATAAAATAGGCAGGTTGTTTTTTTTTGTTCGATTAAGCTTAACATGGGCAAAGCGTGGGGCCTTGTAGCTGTAATGCCTGCCCTGTAATTCTTTCGTCTCGTAAAAACCTCGGCTCCAAGACTTTACGATACCAGGTTCTGAGAAAATATTCGAATCCCTGAAATCATGGGAACTGAATTCAATCGTAAACGTGGGATCGATGTCTTCAGGGAATGTGTTGGGCGGTTGTTCCTGGATGTTGGATATTGTAGAGCAACGCAGATTGGCCTGCTTAGATTGTTCCAAGGTGTCCGAGACGGGACTTGCGCTGGTAACATTGTTGGATGTTGCTCTGATGTTAGTATCATTTCCTTTTAGGCGGTAGTACCTGTGTCATGCCGAAACCGTTAGCCATTAGTTTCTGTGCCCGGATGTTTGGCGTTAGGGGGCACGAGTAAAACATTTGAAGGCAGCATGGGAGATTGTTTTGTCTATGATATGTCATGACACCGACAGAGTCAGGGATACATCCAGATATCAGGAAAGCTAGGATTAGATGAGACCCTAAATATGTAGATACTACCATACTAATGGTACATAAGCTTAGATCGGGCTTAGAGGATAATCCCAATTGGAGTCCGAGGTATCTCTGGAAAGACGAATACACAACTTAAGACCCGTGCAGGGAGTCGAAGATTGCAACAATGTTTAATTTACGGGGTGTCAACCGCCCTCGAGTCATGATGATTTTCGATGCGTCGGAAATGCTTGTGAGCTTGTTAGGGAGCTAATTGTCCAATTGGAATGAGACAGATATGCTCTTAAGTGCTAGGTCGCGCTCGATCGACATGAATTTACTTCTAACGACGTATATGAGGCACGGTATTGTCCGTATTATGTGAGGCGGATAGTTCCGAAAATAGGCCAATGGTAATATCCAGTCTAGACTGTCACATTTTTGACCAACCCATTGCATTAGGCCGTATTTTGAAGGTTTTGCAGATATTTCTAGCGATCATACAGCGAATACATCGGGCTATGGTTGGAGCAAGCTTCATCTAGAATTTTGCAACTGGCAAAACAACAATACCAAAGGATCCCTTGATGTTGTATTTGAGCTAACCGGTACATACGAGCCACCGTGGTATGCCATGGGGATTCCCGAGCAGCCGGTATGAACATTGAGTTTGGATCACATACCGGGGCAACTAAATCTCAGACCATTATTTCCGATGTTGGCCTCAGATCCATGTTCATTGTGAACCCACAGGCCCAGCACAAGGGTTCATTTTCGCAGTTTAGATAGACCAACACCTTTCTGATCCGGCTGGTTTGTGGCTTCAGCTGAGATCCAAGCACGATGCATCCGAGCTACGAAAATTGCAACCCAGATCCCAGCACGATGCAGCTTCGTTTACTGAAGCAAGCGAGTCCACCCGATTGATGGGATCAGATCCAAAGGTAATGACTGGCGAAGTTTGCAGCCCAATCATAATAATCATTCGATGCATTCCACGGTATCAGAGACGAATACGAGAAATTCCGATAAGTCGACAGTCACCTATCGTGAATTTTTATGTCACCCAAAATCGCCGACCAAAAGATTACATCATGCTCCATGCACGCCGAGGGCCTAGCAGATGGTTTGAGTTTCTCGTGCTTCATTTCGTCCCACGTTCACCAAATGTTGGTCGAGTGCAACTCGAAACGATGGGATAATCCTGGACCGTCTGTGGCACTAACCAAGCAGGCTGCCGCTAGAGGCTTGGCTACCCAGCAGGCTGGACAGAGTGCGCCAACTTGAGTAAGTCGACGAATGGGAAAGCGAGGAGACCCACTGGTTTCAACCGCTTTTGGAGGTTACCCGGAGTTGGGAAGGGCTGATTGGGCGAATTAGTCTGCCCCTTGTTCCTGACGCTAGCTCTCATAGCAGTCTATGGGAAGGTTTTCGTTCACGAAGGCACAATTCCAGAAGGCGATATGAGGGAAACAATCAAGCCGGCGGGTCATCGTTTCGTGAAACGTCGACGGATGGTGTGGCAATCGCAACATGAGAGCATCACGGGATGCGAATTTGTGCGCGCTTCATGATGTGAAGGCCCCATGACGATTCTGAAGCTTTTCCGCAGGGTAGAACCGGGTTGGATGAATCCGTGCATGAAGCAGCGCCCTTTCTCATGCCGGCATCCCTTTTTTGATGAAATTTCCCGTTCTGTCGAAAACAAAGCCAGGAGCTGACGAAGTAGCGCGTGGGACAAAGAAGAGAGTGATTGTCAACTGTCCTCATTCCTCCTTCCTCGTCGACGCTGTTGCTTTTCGAATTCGCATTGTGCAGAGCAAAGAGAAGACTGGGCATAGTACACACGGATCTTGACAGGTAGCCGTGTGTCGTTCATTCCTTCAGCCCCTTCTCCGCTTGCACCCCACATTCCTTTGGTTCTTTTTGCCCATAGACGACGCCATCAGTCAGCCATCGCAGGTTGCTACCACCTTACCTAGCATTCTTTTTTTTTTCTTGCCTTGCCTTCCTTAAACCCGAACTTCAATACGAAGTATTCACATTCGATCTAGCCTGGTGTGCTGAGTGTGCAGCACGGCGGAGTGACATAATCACATATCAGCCAGAACCTCTGCAGCAAAACCAGCCTTCCTGTGCATCGAATTGATGATTTGATATCTCCAAAGCATCTCCGTCTACTCTATTCCGAGTGACAGCTGCATGAGAACAGACCCTGAAACACTCTTCCCAATATATCCGCACCGCACACTCCTTTATCCCTCCTCACAAACTGCCCACTTTCGAGCAGAGCCTTAGCAGACCTAAAATATCCTCAGTGGGTTAGCTGAGAGTGTGGACGATCCTGGCCCGCCTAAGGTTTCTGGATGGGGCTTTTTTCTCATTCGCATTTGCTGTGATTGGAACTCGCTTTGCGTCTCCTCAAATCAAATTTCGTTTCCCCTGGCCAGAACATCGTCCGTCAACTCGACCTCCCCTTCTCACATCATCGTCTCTTTCCATCAATCATCTCCCTCTTTCTCGACGCTCTTTTGAATAAACTCTCGAAAACCCGCGTCTTCACGACATTCCGATATCCGCCAGGCACCGAAGGAGATCCAAATCTGGTCTGGTCCGTGGATTCAAGGAGGATTTGCAGGAATAGTAAACCTGGTTTGGGACTAATCTCACCACCGACATTCATTATTTCTCCGTCGTCCAAAAAGCATATTACGAATACATCATCATCAGTTCACCCCGCCCTCGCTTTCTTCTCTCGCTCCCGCTCTCTATTTTTTTCATTCTCACCAGATGAATCGTTTATGAAACTATGGCATCCAGTTCTAGTAGCATATTTGGTTCGTCGCCGACCCAGTCAAAGGCCCCGACTGGCGGCTTTTCTCTCTCTTTGGCCGACCTACCACAGGACGATGGCGACAAGCATTCGATAATTAGCAGTCGCATGACAGACATTAACAGCGAGTTTGGCGATGAAATCGATCAGGTTCCTGGCCTAACCTCGCCTCCAGGCTCGAATCGAAATTCGGCTCTGTCATCCCTACAACCGCCAACACTTGGTCGGCCAAACACAAGAATATCGATAGGAGACCCTCAAGCGGAAGCAGCGCTTACAACAAGGCCTAGCACGGCCACTAGCATGAATACCGCAAAATGGGGAGCTAGACCACGGTCCAGAGGAGCTATGACACCAGTTGGAGGCAGTTTTAGAAGCTCAAATCGGCCACCGAGTGCCGCTAGCCGAACCCACGTTCCGTCGATCACGAGTCACGCTTTCTACAACCCCATGAGCTCGACAAAATTATCGGCGCAGCGTGGTAAAGTATCGGAGGAAGGCGATCGTCCATCAATGTCGGAGATCACTCCCGCTCCTCTGCCAGCGATTACTCCTTCCACAGAACATGCTACGGCGTCTCCTCTAAAAACCATCACCACCGGTCTTATTGGCCAGCCTCGTACATCATACGCACAAACACCACACTCGCTCGACAATCCTTTTGGCTTCCAGAATCCGGCGGTTATACACCACGGAAATTCCAATAGAACATCGCTGCAAGCTCCTAGCGAGATGGATGAATCAAATCACTATAGGTATAGCCTTGGAAGGCAAGTTACTGGATCCCCGACAAACCAGACTATCACGTCTGCGTCTCCTTTACGGCAAGGCTCGAGACGAAGCAGAAGCAACACGAACGAGGCTGTTACCGACTCAGCGAAGGATGAGCAAAGAGAAACATCTCAGGGATCAACCGCGTCTCATAAGGCTGAGGCACCGGTTTATGCTGGAAAGAACTATCAGTATTTCCCCGGGAATACGTTGTTTTGCTTCGGGGGGCGATGGCAGACCGCAAGAGATGCACCGATAAACGTCTTGACGGCGACTCTTGTGGTAGTACCATCGGGGCTATTCTTTGGATTTAGCGCCCCGTGGTTGTGGCTCAACGTGCACCCAGCTCTACCGGTCACCTTTGGATATGTTTTTCTCGTGTGCATGAGCTCGTTCATCAGGGCATCCGTGACAGATCCTGGAATCTTCCCACGAAACGTCCACCCGCTTGAATATGAAGAGGGAGAGGATCCCCTGGCAGTGGGACCACCCGAAACCGGCTGGACTATGATCAAACCCAACATGAGGAGAGGAAGCCAGCCACTCGAGGTCCCTGTCAAATACTGCAAGACATGCCGCATTTGGCGTCCACCTCGCTGCCATCACTGCAGAGTCTGTGACAACTGCATCGAAACCCAGGACCATCACTGCGTATGGTTGAACAACTGCGTTGGACGACGAAATTACAGATACTTCTTCACCTTCATTGCAGCTACCTCGCTTCTAGGCTTATACCTCTTCGCCCTTTCTCTAACCCACCTTCTGATCTGGCAGAACCGGAATGACGCAAGCTTCCTTGAGGCTTTGAAAACTTGGCGTGCCCCGTTTGCTATGGTTATTTATGGTGCTCTTGGTTCTCTTTACCCGATCGCTCTGGTAGGCTATCACGTCTTCTTAGTATATCGCGGTGAGAGCACTAGGGAGTACCTAAATAACCATAAGTTCGTGCCATCGGAACGCCACCGTCCTTTCACTCGAAGCAACCCTGTTGCCAACTTTATTGCTGTTCTTTGCCGCCCTAGGCCCCCAACCTACGTGCAGTTCAAGAACAAGCATGTCGTTGGTGACCAGAGGTTCGACGCAAAGGAGAAGCTCAAGACCAGGAGCCCAATCATTGATCAGACTCCTGCAATTGGTGCTAATCCTGAAAGCGACAGGGGACGCAGTCGAGGGGTTAGTGACGCAACCGGACGAACTAGAGCGAGTAACGAAGGCGCTGCAGTCGCCGCTGCTAGTGGACCGGAACCGTCAACCTCCAACGTCGGAGTGGGCAAGAAGATGCTTGCGTCCTAGCAGCAGCGGCATCCACTCAAATTTATGACCCATTCGATTTCACGGCCTCGAAGTAATGGATATGTTCGGGCCGGATGACCTTTTACCCTTCGCTTTTTCACATTACGATTCGACACGCTCGTTTATTACCAATTTGCGAAAACTTAATACCTACTACGTCCTGACAACCAAAACTTACGAATAAACAATGTAATCTATACAAGTCTCGAACAGCGTGGTCAATTGAACCTCATTGCGCGCCGCCCATGTTTCCCAGAGACGAAATGGCCCTACCTTGTCACATTTTTTGATTTCTTCGACACTTCAAAACAGAACATTTACACGGAGTTTGCATTCTTTCTATTTCTATCTTTCGTTTCCCCGTTACAACTTGCACAACCATGAAAAAAGTCAGCGAGAAGTGCTCCCCTTTTCTGATTCTTTTTTATAAAATCACAACGATGACCTACTCTATTTTTTCTTTCTCCTTTCTTGTCTTTTTTTTTATTCTGTTTATTACGGTTTGCTGTACAGAGAGGTGGCGTTTGAGATAACTTATTATTCACTGTGGATATTTGGACAGAGATCACTCTTCCTGTTGCTTTCTACATCTGCTTTTTTATCATCCCCCTGGAGGTTTTTTTCAAACTTTCTTTTCATATTAGTGTATAATTTTGGGTCGCGCATTCGGGTGCAGGATGGATAGGACGGAAAGGTACTTGGGAGGATACGGTGAATTGTCGGCGAAGGATTTCAGTGTTGGATAATGTTACCTAGCGTGCATATATCTGTAGCGGCAAGGTGAAGGTGGAGAATGAAATCAAGATATCATTCCTGGTGATATTCATGAAGGATCGCATTGCATCGTAAAAGTTCTATTTGAAGTGCCAATGTAGCAGAGCAGAGTCGTGCATAGCCCAAGTACTTAAGTATAGATTGAGGCGCCGGTGTCGACGTTGACGTTTCGGCCAAGGGAAAACAAATCGTGAAGCCTAAATCCATTGACGTCGATGCTAAGAGCCGCCCAGAATCGAGAACTTGTTTCCGATGACACGTCAATTTTGAGGCAGAGGTCATTACAAGAAAATGCCAATGCCAAACTTTCAAAGATCTTCGCTTGTTTGCCCATCTACCAAATCCTGGGCATCTTTAAATATAGCATCGAAGTTCTGGAAGTCCAAACTTTATTACAATTTAAATTGTACATTTAAAGTCATCAGGTGGGTTTCCCCCGATCCTGTACGTTCCATTCATCGGCTTGGGAGCTCTTAGACCTTCGTGATCAAGGTCGATATCACCGGTTTGCTTGAAAGTTGTGGAGTCTTGGGCTTTCCTTCGTGTGAGCTTCGAAATGCTTGGAAGTCTTGAACCTAGCTTCTTGTTGATGATCCCACCAAAAGGATTCCCAAAGCTGGCAAGAGCAGCTGCTAGAATTATGTGAGGTCACCGTTATACGAAGCAGCCCGTCGGACTATTTAAAAGCTGTCGTCGTGAATCATGTAATCTTCATCTTCAAGGATATCCTTACCTGGTTCATACACAATTTCTTACAGTTCGAGAATTTTCTTTACTCCCTGACAATCTTACTGTCTACCGTTTCTATTTCTACTCCTACTACCCCAGCAAGACCTACCTAGTAGCTGTAGCTAAAGCTATAGTAGTCTAGGTCGGTTAGGTTACACACGCCCCTCTATCCAAGTCTTACGGTTACCCAAGCCGGCAACACAATCCACGCGAGCATCACCTGCAGACCATTTCCATAATTGAACCTTGCAGCTAGACTTCAACCAAATCAAAGTTCATCAGACAACCTTAAATCCTTCACCAACGAGCCGTGAAAGATTGAGGTTGCAGTAGCCCGTCTATAGACGCCTACACTATTCCCTCTGTGTGACCCCGCCGCTGCATTGTGACGTCGAAGGAACCCCGGGAACCAAAAACCCAATCTACGATTTCAAATCACCTGAGCCTAAGACAACAAACTAGCAATGAAGTCCCCGTATACGCCAATTGTGGTCCTACTCCTGCAGCTAGGCCTTCCAGCCAACAATCTCGGCGTTGTTAAGGCACTGAATACACTTTCCTACGACGTCACTAATGTCACCCTGGACTCTTTGGTCTTTAACGACCGGGGAAGATTTAATGGCACCAATCGTAGGGACGATGATGATGACGATGATGACGATGATGATGATGATGACCGCCGTTATGGCAACTTCGGCGAGATCCCACTTACTAGGCAGGGATTCAGGGTACAGATTGGTACTCCCCCGCAAACGGTGTGGTTGTCACCTTCGTTGATACTCAAGGATGTTATTGTGAGAAATGCATCGTCGTGCCATGATGATGACAACGATGATCTCGATGATGGGGACGAGTATCGAGAGGCAGCACGATGTGAATTTGCTTCTCAAGGCCTCTTTAGAAGCCAATTGAACAGATCCTTTGAGCGGTTGAACCAAAGGATTGAGATCCCACCTACGCCTTACGATTCAAGCCGACGATTTGAGGGCGATGTAGTGGATGGGATCATGATTAGGGAAACCGTGAGTTTTCCTAATGCGTCCCAGGAACTTACTCGAGAAGGATTCGAAGTCGGGTTACACTTGGACGACGACGACGATGACGACCATGTAAAATACCCGGGCTTCCTGGGGCTCAACCGCGATTCGACCTTCTTGCAGACCTTCTTTCCGAATAACAAAGTCTTTGGGATTTCTTTTCCTAAAAGAGCTAATAACTGGGACATAGAAATCGACTTTGACGGCGTAGACATAGCCAAGTCAGCCGGCGAAATAATTTCCACCGCCTTCCCTGAGGATCAAGGCCAATATCCTCTGTCAACTAGGGTCGAGTCGATGGTGATCAATGGACAGGAGCTTCTTTCGCAGCCGTTTGATGCAAGGATTGATATTGGACATCTACCTGGTACCAAGCTTCCCCGGGACGTATATAGGAGATTTGCAACTGTTACTGGTGCTTATGGTTACGCCGACGACGACGATGATGATAATGACTGGATTAGAGACGTGTCATATCCAATGTATAACACGACAGTCCCTACGTCGCTCTCTGAACAGTGGAATCTAACCGTTCGACTCTCCAACGGATATGTGACCAAGATTCCGCAGCAATATTTGGTCCAGGAAGTCAATTACTCGGACCAATCTACTTCATCATCTCGTCGCCCTCGTTCTATCTCAAGGATCACTAACGCAGAGCGAGCAGATTCCAGTGCCAGCGGTGCGCTGCTTTCAGGCCCGACGTTAGGCAATGATATCTTGTTGTTTTCATATCTTGTCGTGGATTACCAGCGCAACCAATGGAGCATCGCCAGATCAGTTGATGTCAGTCGGGTTTTCGGGGAAAAGGGCGGGGACGACGTGGAGGAGCCAAATTCAGGCGATGTTCCGGCCCCAGGGACGTCGGATACTCCGAACGGTGCGGGAGGTGTGGCTGTCGATAAGGGCGTTCGGGCGGTGCTATGCATGGGTGTTTTGACGTCATTGGTTGGAATATTTAGGCTTGTTTGAGCTGGTTCCTGTATCCAGTTTTTCGGGTGCGGCTTTGCTGTTCATTTCGCTTGCTTACTGGTCGACTTCTTTTTGCTTGAAATTGTGGCTTTGACGCTGTATAGTTAGCTGGCAATGGAGATGCTCGGTTCGAAGGGTTAGAAAATGGTAATAGCAGTTTTTGTAGCTCGGAGCTTCTGCATGACGTAGATTACTCAACTAAGTAAAGTTATGCATTTTTTTCCGAACTATCTGTACCAAGTTTAACCATCTATGGTATTGAAAGGAGCGTTAAGGCTTTTAGGGCTGATACACCGTTTCAAGTGTAATGCAATGTATGTCAGTATCGCATATCGCATTTTTTTGGTAGATTCTCTGGTAATGGGGAACCTAAAATGCGCATTACAGGATCCCCGTGCACGATCTCTTAGAGAAAGAGGGCAAACGACAAGGGTGTACAGTCGTCGCGCGTCGGAGAAACTGACATTTATTATGCTGCCGCACTTGGGTGAGGTAAGTGCTTACCCAAGGTACTGGTACTCGGATTAATTACGGGCTTGTGGGGTGCAGATTTCCTGGGTGATACCCGGGTAATGCATCGTGTCGTTTTTCATGTGGACGTAATAGGGCACATATGTATGCTCTATGTGCTGCGGCTGTCGGTGTGTGTGTGTGTAGGTCGGAGTTGGTCGGTTGCTCGCCGTTATCGATTACTCAGCGGGATTACAATTATAGACGGTCGCGAGATCTTGCATTGTTTGACGATGCAGAAACTGCATGAAATGTTAAAGGATGGTCGGTTTTAGGTTTATCAATATAGATAGAACGTTCCATCGTCGCAATTAACTGCTTCAGGTTTATAATGGAAACTTAAAGGATTTGGATAACAGATTTGCGAAAATTTCCTGTGGCATGTAGTATCCGTGACGTATGGAAATGTCAGATTCGATACCCTAACATGGAAGTTCGGTGTTCGGCGGCTTAACCAAGTGACGGGGGCGTCGTATTCGAGTATTCCCTCATTCTCGTGTCGAAAGAGTGGAACCTAGATCCTCGAAGGCAAGCCAAGACTCGCTGCCTTCTAGAAGATGTTCCGTCGTAACGATCGGTCATCTGCATCCGAAACCTTCCATTCGCATTTTTAATGGCACGATGCCGAAGGCGGTATTATAATTAGTAGACACCCTTTCGTTTTTTCGGCTATTCGGATATCAGGCGATGAGCAATTGATGCACCTTGTTACATGGCCCTATGCATTGCGAATTTTTAGATAGTATTTTTCCGCTTGAGGTTGGGGGTTTGAATTGTGTTAGGATTTGCGTACGTAATGAAGCAGCTGATTTGTCTCTCCATAGAATCTGTGTCTTGTCTACAGACAAGGCTAGTTATCTTGACTTATCCGAGCTGGCGGGTCCGGAGTATTGGGTCAGTGCAATTAGTTAACTATATCTGGAGGTATATCATTGCAACGATATCTCGTTATGTACAACTGGAGATTCCTTTCGTGATCCACGTCCAAGAATGGAATTCCCAAGAAAATGACTAATCGGCGTCTACCCCATAATCTGCTCAGTCCCCGAGTGTTCCCCGGGGTGTGGGTACGAATTCAGCATGAAAAACCCTTTTGACGTCACACATCAATTGTTTTCTCAATCTGTATCCCTACGAGACAACTTGTTGAGC
Source organism: Arthrobotrys sinensis (assembly GCA_036971225.1). NCBI lineage: Eukaryota > Fungi > Ascomycota > Orbiliomycetes > Orbiliales > Orbiliaceae > Arthrobotrys > Arthrobotrys sinensis. Next base: position 581,284 of record JAJTTV010000012.1, on the reverse strand, counting down.
CAATTCTGCCTTTCTCTCAGCGCGCTTATTTCCGTGTCTACATCCACCCGTGTCTTACCCTTCACAACTCCCAGCTCCTTGGTCATCGTAATCGCGTTCGCAACCGCATAAATCGCGCATTCCTTACAGTTGTTCCTTATATCCCATCCCTTTTCAGCTTCCTCCAGGGCTTTCTTTGTCCACTTCAGGCCATCCTGTTTCTTGTCCAACGCCCAAATAACCTCGCCAACGTAAGCCATAACATATCCTTCCCTGCAGATATCCCTTTGTTCTTCGGGAAGGGCTTGCAGGGTGCGGAGTAAGCTTAAGAAAATGGGAAGTGACTCCGCGGGCTTTTCGAGGCGTGAGTATTGCACGCCGACGGCTTGAATTGCTTCAATCAGATCGAGGCTGGGTGGTACACGATTTTTCGGGTCTGGTAGCACAGGCCTCGTAATATCCAACGCTGGCCTTTCGCTCTCCGGTGTAGCTTCCAATGCAAATTTGACAGCTTGCTGGAACAGCTCTATCCCTTCCTCAACATTTCCCATAGAGGTTGCAGCTGTTCCCATGCCCAGGTAAGACCGCGACCGCCTCGTCGCATCAACAATCCCTGTGTCCATCGCGACCATACGTCTGTAGGCAATATAAGCATCCTCATCCTTTGCAACCTGTTGGCACAGCCCTGCAACCTTGAACAAGAGATTCGCATAATGTTTCTGCCATTCTGGTGTACACTTGTCCCATCCACCAAGCTTCTCCATTTGTTTCTCGAGGCTGTTCAGCCCGTCACGACCCCATAGTGCTGCGATTGGGAGGTCGGGGTACCAATGTGTATAGTAGTGCATAATTTGCATGCACGTTCTTGCCCATTCCGTGAAGATTTTTGGCGTAGGTGCCTCCTTTTCGATCGACCATGTTGCCCATCCCCAGTAGAAGAGGTAGAGATTGACCAGAGTGAAACCAACAAAGATGACAACTTTGCCAGACCCTATGAGATGCCATTTGAACCATGTCCAGGGTGTCTTTTCGTCGTACTCCGGACCGGAGATTGTGAATATCTTCCAGCGGTACCATCGCCATGTTCCCTTCACCGGGTCGGGAGGAGGAGCGTGGCGGGCTCTTTCTTCGACGTAGGAGTACAGAACCTTCCGTTTAGGCTCGTTGGGACCAAATTCTGGCAGTGGGAGAGGTCCTGGAGCAGGATCACTCTCCGCTCGTGGAGGTGGTGTGCCGAGGCTGAAGACATATCGACGGGATGCTGCGAGGACGCGTGGAAGAGAAATCGGATGCTCCCGTAAGGATGATGACCTAGACGGGAGTGAGCCGTACAGCCGGACCTTCGCTGTGTAATCCGTCGACGTCGCAATTGTTCGCCGAGAGCGTGTGGTGGATGTCAATGTGGTAGTGGTGGTGGGAGTGGTGGTTCGAAGACGAGGTCTCGTGAGAGCAGCTGCAGCTGTACCCCACCTTGACCGCAGAATGCCAGCAGTGCCCCGCGTCATACCTACAGCTGCGGCAGTCGCGGTCGCAGGGCCTGGAGGTGAGAGGAGCATGAATGACCAAGCATTCATCTGTGAAAATAGAACGGGTTAAGTCATCAGCCCGCCTAGCTGCTTGCCTTGGAAATGCCGTTGCCGTTTTGTGTGGGACCCGAAAATTATATCAAGCGAAAACGAGAAATCTTACAAGTTACGCACTATAACCATCGGGAACAGGCAGAAAAAGGCAGACACGTGCGCCCTCCCGCGACAAATCTCAGAAATTTGCGAAGCTAGCCGTCGGGTTAGAGCGGTAAGCAAAAACGCATCAACTTCGCCATGCCGTCGGGTTTGGGTTTCGTTTCGGGTGCGAGGTATTTGTGATATGTGATATAAGCTTGTGCGGTTTAACCTTTATGCACGAATCCTCCGCAACTTTGCCTTGACGAATTCGATGCTAGCTAACTTGCACAATCAAACAGCGGCTAAACCTGCAGTTCCGACGAGCCTGAACCATTGTGCACTCCTGTGAGACACAGGCACAGCGAAAGCGACGAGAAAGCGAGAAAGCGAGAAAGCGAGAAAGCGAGAAGGCTTGAAGGGTTTAAGGCCCCGGGGACCCGATGTTAATATTAACCATCGGGACGCTTCGGGCACAGCTCCGGGGACCCTGGGAAGCTAGCTGCAGGCGACCCCTTTTGTTAAAAAGACCTAGCTGGGGCGGAGGAGAATGGGCTGAGGCTGCAGCATCGCGATGAACCAGGAAATACGTGGTGCATCAGATGGCCCTTTGCAGGAAAGGCCAATAGTCTAGTCTAGCTGGGGGAAACTCTTGCTCCCCTGCGACGGCAACTTTTGTATCTCTGTGGACGTTTATGTCCTTACTGATTTGAATTATTTCCAAGATATAATATTACGTCTACGAATAGCATCGCATGTATGTATGCTACAGTCAGTCAGTGTAATAGTGTCAGGATGCACTGCTGCTGCTGCAGTCGAGAGTCAGCACACCTGGCAATGCCCCCCAGTGATGCATGATGCTATAGCCCTGGTATACCCTCCCCTCACCCCTCCCCTCCATGCTGGAAAATCTACCGAGCTTCTAGAAGGACAGCGCACTGACATGTACAGCTCGACCAAAAAGAGAGGCTCCAAAATCTCATCCGATCTTTTTTACATTTTATTCAAATTTGGAGCCCAAGCGGATGCATAGATCGAAGGCTTTCTTTCTTGAAACGAATCGAAACGGTAATCCCGCCGACGAGCTCCTACGGTACCAAACGACCGAAGGGCAAAAATAACGTCTTGATACAAAAAAACGTGGCTCGGAGAGGTGTGCATGTCAGAAACGACTTTATTCTTAGCTGCCCTCATGGTCATTTTCCTTATCTCTGGCAGTAATTTGCGGCCAGTCACTAGCCTGCTGTGCCTATCCTTCTCGAGGGTAGCCGTTAGCTTCGGTTCGAAAATGTATCCCCATCCAGCTACGTATGCCACATTTTTTCCGTTCTCCTCGTCTGCATCTTCCCAACCGACCTAACATGTTTCCGTTTGGTTGCAGCAGCAGCAAGCTGTATCCAACCAGAGATACCTCCTACCTAGCTTATTGTTCTCGCTCTTTCGTAATATCAAGGAGATTACGAGATCAAGGTGGACACCGACGTGCAGTCTTCCGTTCAATGCCCCTCCCGACACCCCTCCCCATGCTTATTTCCAACATGTTTCTTTCCAAAACTCAACTGTTTGTTGAATGTTGCCTGCCTGCCTTGTGCCTGTGCCTGTACAGCTGTGCCTGTGTGCGATATAGTATGATTGTGGGTGTGTGCGTGCGCGCGAAATCCCGTAGATGGCTTCGGGTCGTAGTGGGATTTTACCCTTCCTTCCATCCATCCAGCTCCGAGATTTTGAGTTACGTTACCCATACGGCGAGGTGGCGGAAGGTCTCTTCCTTCCTTCCTTCCCATTATCTTCCCATTTGCGAACGAGGAACGAGAACAACCTGGCGTGGTGCAGGCGTTAGCCCTATCAAATGACCCAACATCTGACCAGAAACCCGGTCCTTTTGATTGAACAACTCGAACAAAACTCCAAGGGGAAAAAGAAAAGAAACCTGTGCCAGGGCCCAGGAACAAGGAGCATGCATCGTGGTGGTGGTGGATGCACCGAAACAGGCCCAAGACAATTCTGGAAAATGGCCTGGTGGAAAAGCGAGACAGGCATGAAGTTTGAGCTAGCTGGAGGTTTTTTCTTCCTGGGGCTTTTCTTTTTTCCGCCCTTCTTCCAGGCATCTCTTTCCGGGCAATCGTTCATACAACAACAGTCACTTTGGTCCTCGTCCGAATGGACCTTTCTGAGTGCGAGATCCGATATATAATTCTTAGTTGCTCCCCGCCCACCATCCCTCCTTTTCTTGAAGTCAGTATCTAAAAATTAAATACATCTCATCATCTACTACATCTTCAACATTAACATTCCTCTTGACGCCTTAAGCGCTATATTCGGATCCACACCTCCTTCAACTAGAATTCTCTCTTATATCGTCGAGAATTGGGCCATATACAATTATTGAATGACCTCTGACACTGCGCTATAAAAAAAAAATTCCCTTTCATTTCCTTCACTATAAATTTTCTCACTCCGCCTCCTCATCCAATCTCTTTATAGAATAGCAGTAGCAATACATTCAATATGCCTGCGTTAATAACAAATTACTCCTCTGAACCGGAGTACTCGAGTTACGAGCTTCGCCAAAAGATCCGAAGGGGTGAAATCAAGGGCTCGACATCCGGCCTTGCGCGAACAATGCAAGCAAACCTCATCGTCCTCCCATCTCGATACGCAAAAGACTTTCGAAATCTTTGCCTCCGAAATCCTGTCCCATGCCCTCTCCTTGAGTACACTTCCCGCGGCGACTACACTAGCAGACTAGCTATCGACTCCGATCTTCGAACAGATATTCCAGCCTACAACGTTTTCAGAGACGGAAAGCTGGTCTCCCGTCGCAAATCCAACATCATGGACGAATGGACTGACGACCACGTTGGTTTCTTGATCGGTTGCTCATACAGCTTCGAAACCGCGCTTAAGGAAGCCGGTCTCGAACCTATGTGCTCCAAGAAAAACATGGCCGTCCCAATGTATGTCACCAACATCCCACTCAACTCCGCCGGTGTCTTCTCTGGGTACTACGTCGTCAGCATGCGCAGCTATAAGCCATGCGACATCCCTCGCGTACGGGAGATCACTGGTCAATACATTAAACAACATGGCGAGCCGATCGCTTGGGGCTGGGACGGAGCCGAGAAGATCGGGGTCAGGCGAAAGATCGAAATGGGACTCGTCGATTTTGGTGACTTCGTGGATATTCCTGATGATGAAGTGCCAGTGTTCTGGGGTTGCGGTGTCACTCCACAGGTGGCGGTGCAGGAGAGCAGGCTGAAGGGTGTAGTCATGTCGCATCTACCTGGGTATGTATAATGCATCCTTCTTTTGATTTCATTATCTTATGTTGAGCCTTTCCCGGTCACTGCTTCCCCTTCCACCCTGGGAGCTGCATATGCACAATCGCGAATGGACCAGGAAACAATTGGTGCAAACGCAGTCACCTCGCGTTTTCCACCCCTTCGCCGCTGTTGTCATTGTTGAAGAAAAATTTTTCACTCGAGAACAAATAGCTAATTTCCATTTGTCTGTAGCTCGATGTTTGTCACGGATCTGGATCCTGATGATGAATCTATCTTGCTGTAAATGCAAGAACCAGCTCGGTCTCTCCAACGAATACCCCTTCCGGCGCTTAGGTCTTCGGAACCTCCCTTCAGATATCCCACACATTATTTTGCTCCACGGAGTACCCAATTTTTTTAATCTGCATCTTTCCACATATTTCTTTTGCATTTTTCGGCTATAGTGATACCACCTGCACGATGATACCACCGGGCGAATTTTCTACTTTTTTCCTTTTTTACCTTAACGACCCCAACGAATCTCAGCTCAATTCCTTTTTGCTTGTCTGCCTGTTTTTCTTTGCTTTTTGAACGAACATGATACTCCCATAGAGTTTGATAGACCTCATTTTTTTGTCTTTTTTCCAGCTTTGCCATATCCATTTTTGCAGGACTATTATTTGCGAACATTTTGTACTAATGCTCTTAGCATACATTTTCTGGTGCGGGTTGCGATTTTTTGTGGTCATTTTTTCCTGCATAGCTTGCTCGGGTTCGCTTTCTCTCTCCCCTATCATTTTCTAATGGTTACGCCCCTCAATACTTTTTATTTCTTCTGTACATGTACGATACGTATTTCCTTTGTTCACATCCCCCTTCGTTCTTAGCGTCCGCTTTTCTCGCTATTTTTCAACCTATCATTTGCATAGCATAGCTCTTTTTTTTTGCTCATTCTTTTTTCCCTGTTTTCGCATTGCATAGAAGGTTGGGATATCTCCACAAGTTGGCAGGCCTTTTGTCGTTTACACACCACCTGTACATGTATCACCACGCACGAAAAGAGGCCCTGTAGATCAGATCCGATGGTTTTAGTTTTAATATAATACAACACGATATCATTTAAATCACCTTCCTATTCACATTTTCGTATACACGTAGCTGATCGGATTCCGGCTGACGTCAATTGAAGCACCCTGATTCACAAACACATATTAATTGGCCTCCTTCCAGGTGAAAATCATAAGAGTTTGAGCGCTATAGCTAGCTCCAACATGGCAATTAACCCTGCGAATTGGATCAATCGGACTATCAATTGAAACCTCAAACCACCCCTTTTAGCGAGGGAGAAAAAATTCTAGTTGATCGCGTGGACTATTGCATTGGCATTGCACATGCCCGCTCAGATGGAAAAGAGTGTACGGACTTTCCCCGCCCGGCCAGTTTTTACCCCAAACCATTGAATCTGATCTGTCAAGTGGACGGGCTTTTTTGTCAAATTGTCTCAAGGTGACACCTCGGTTTATACCATACTCATCTGCCTTATGAAACACCAACAAATTTCGAGTTTAACGTTGGACTAGTCGAGAAAGGAACGTTAAACAGAAATGAAGGAACTAAGGGAAACCACGAAGCAAAAAACCGCCGGTCCGCTTGCACGGCAAGGTGCCTTTGAGGCACCCATTGTTCCCGGAGACTACGCTCTGGCGCCAGCTAGCGGCGGATGAACAAGGGAGAATGAAGCAGGCAGGATACTTCAATTCTGCACGACCTATTACCGTTTTGGGCTCCGATAACCGGGTGATTGCAGCGAAAAAAATTATATCCCCGGCTCGGGGGCAACTTCAAGAAGCGTGGGCCATATTTTCGGAGCGACTGAGACCTTTTGCATATTAATATTGGTGCGGGATGTTCTGGAATGTGATATTGGAAGATATGAAATTTAAGGTTGTAATAGCTATTAGTAGGAAATATATTACATGAAAATAAAGCTTCAATAGGTAAAGTTGACGCACGTTTTTCGTTCTATTTTTTTTTTTTTTTTTTTGTTTTTATCAGGAAAAGTTTTTCCGAAATGTAAATGTCAAAATGCTAACGGATATGGGGGCCTCCTTTTCTTCCTTACTTTAGGGAAACTGATGCACAACTTGGCAAGCCGGAAGTTGCACCAGTGTTCCCTTCGTGCCCTAACCCTGGATGAAGATTTTAGGACCAAGCATCGTGAAGTTAACCTCCAAGATTAAACGCTCGGCCCTTGTCTTGCCTTTCCGGATTTCTTCCCAACGGTTCGGGTCAGACGCAGGTATCCCCGTCATACAATGGACGATAATGCAAAATGCGGATGGCCGTTTAATTCGGAAAGCACAAAAGAGAAAATATCAAATTTCCAACATTCGCGATAAATACAAATTGGGTCGAGGCAGGCCCAGATCATATTATGCAACATGCACGCCCGCTCTTTAGCAGAACAATGCGACTGCAGCGGCAAGGGCTGCTGCAGATACCACCGCCTTCTTCAGATTGTCTCCGATCCCGCCTGCCGCGGCGCCCGTCTTAGGTTCAGGATTGGTAGCATTGGTATTTGTGCTCTCTGGCTCGTCCCAGGGATGGACTGCCTTTGCCAGCCACCATTCCCCGGCAGTATGATCGATGCCAATATAGGAGCTCCACATCAATTGGTTGAGAGCGATTACAGGGCCCGACCAGGCTCGCGAGGCAACTGCTGGGTCTCCTACATCTAGGACGTTAGCCTGAGCGAAGTCCGGCCGCTTTGTTGGCATGTAGCTGATAAGAAACTCTTGTGGAAATGAGACGCTGTAGCCGTTGGAAAACGAGATCGTGAGGTTGTACCGGTCTGCTGGGTTTGTGGGGAGGGATGAGAAATTATATGTCGGCATGCCCTCTATTATTTTGGCGCCTGTAGCGTCAACGAAAGCATTGTACACATTGGTCGGCAAGATGTTGGAAGTACGGCCCGCGAAATCTACCGTTGCGACGTAGGGTTCCCCACCTAAGATATCCGTAGAGCCGACTTTGATACCAGTGACGTTGAGTGTGAATGGATTGGTGCTGTTGGAGAGAGGAGAGGGTGGGCCGATTGGCTGGGTGAACTTCTCACCCGTAAAGTGAGATTCATTGTAACCACCGAACTCAAGTTCGTAGACGACCAAGGGACGTGGTGGGTTGGTATGTGGTGGCTTGCCAAAAGTACTGTTTCCACCGGTGTAATATATTCCGATCTGCTCTTTACCTGGGAAGAAGGTTTGGAGAAATGTTGAGTTGGAGCCCAGACCGAGCGTGCCCCAGTACTCACCGACGTAGTTTGGCTCCTCGGTATCCAAGATTCCAAATTTGAATTGATCATTCATGAGATCTGGAGTAGCGTCGAAAACTGTTACAGTATCGGTGCCGAAGGGTTCCTCATTGCTCTTGTCGAATGTGGAACTTTCATTTGCAGCGAAAATACCGCTATAATTGGATTCACAGAATTCGGCTTCAGCGTCGCTCCCGCAGAGGCTCGCGCTCCTGACGTAAGTTTCGGAGTCGAAGAAGTGAGGAGGGACCCAGACGTGCTGTGGAGGAGTTCCGATAGTGAGATGGATGCCGATGCGACCTTGATACATCGCCATCTCAGACTCATTCACAGGATTGCGGACGAATTCATTCGGGACTCCAAGAGGGCTGGGACCAATATAAGAGACATATGGAACAACCACGGTCGCTTGGGCGCAAGGGATTGCAATGGCAAGAGCCAAAGTTAGAGTTCTAAGAGTCGAGTGGGTAGGCATTTTGAATGTTTCGAGATGATAGAACGGTGAGGGACTGATTGTAAGTCACTATATGGTTATCTATACCATTGATGAAATTTGAAATTTTCTTCGAGGTCGTAAACATGATATTTATACATAATTTCGGGGATCAATACTTTGAATCTCATGCACATACACATGGTACCATCGTGGTCAGTGTACTTACTGGGAGTCGATTTAACCTTTTACGAAACCCCGCAAAATGCTGCCGATAGCGAACCGAGATAGACATGATGGAAGCTCAAAGTCTTGGAAATTCCGCAGTGCGCTGCGGGTCGGTGTTTATTCCCTGAGAGCAATATATCGGTATCATGAGTTCATGAGGTTTCATGGTTTCGGTGCTGGGTGTATTGGAGTGCTGCGGCTCCTTCCATAAAATGGGTATATAGCTACCCATGCCGTGGCAGCGCTAATAGGATCTTGTGCAACCTTGGCAGCAGATAATTGACTACATGAAGCAGATACATTGTTTGCTATAGGACAATGCGTCTCGTATTTGCCTACCGGCTAAAATACAACACTGCTTAGGGCTATGTTCAATGTTGCGACGAGTTCTTAAATACAGGCAGATGTGCAGGGTGTCAATTGCAGGATAAAGATCATTTTGATGTCTGACACATGATACGCAAATGGCTGCTTGTCCTGTCGCCAATTTATACGCCGACATAAGTGTGCTGCGGACCGTGCCATATGGTCATTATATTGCTGGAGGATCTGACGAGCGTCAGGCATATATACGAATACGGTAGTTAGAATGTTGGAATTTGCGCACGCTGTGTGTTGCGGCAGTTGACAACGGCTTGGCAGGCATGGATCCTGGTCATGGACGCTTCGAGTTTCAGGCCCGGCCTGACATCGACATTCTCTGTCATCCGATACGAATAAATCACGATATTTGGTTTGATTGTCTGCATATTGGGGCCCGGCATTACGTTGGTGACTTTTGGGATGCAGTGACGCAATGCTCAGGCTATTGAGGAGGCTGCGCCGGCGTGCCTTGGGTTTTCGCCCGGCCAGCTGGCCATGCATGTTCGATACTTGGAAATATTGCTTGATGCCGAAGCTACCAACCACGAGGTAGATTATTTCATATTGAGAGGGTCTTCGGTAAGACTTGCCTTTCACACCGATTGGGATTTCTAATTGGTCGATACTGGTGGTTCGGTCTCAACGTACAATTTACAAGTCTATGTAGCTACTTAAGTATGTTTCAGTAAAACTTCGTGCATCAGATATTTGCTGCACAGCCTCAGAATATGCAGTATCAGAAAACTCCCGCCACATAATTACCGCAAACTAAATCCTTAGCTATAGGTTTTACGTATCAAAAAATACTCCGATGGGATAATAGTTAATTCTCTAGATAAAAAGCAAAGGGGAAGATATCGCCTTGGCACGGACCGGTTGTGGGGCAGCTCCGTAAAACTAGGAAGCCGGAACACCACGGTGCATTTAATCGACTATCTGCGGAGTATTTCTCTGGGAAGTATCGAGTTTTAAGCTTTAGAGGCTACTGCAGGCTCCGGATGCATAGAGGGGCATGTGGACATGGCATTAATGGTAACTATTGGCTAGCTGTGGGAAGTCTATCGGGAATGGTACTTTAGATGCATGCCATATGTACATATTCTACCTTGACTTGGTGTCTAGATCTGGCTACCGCCTGTAAGGGATATATGCGAGTAAAAGGCGATGTTCATCGGGGACTCGATGAGTCTATTCCGGAGATATAGTTCCGAGTGATTGCCATTATAGATCGGAGAATGCTATCTCAATCGCGGGGTAAAATGTATAATAGTCCGAATTCTTGGGTATGTTATCATAGAGGGGAATATTAGGAAGACTATGGTACTCAAGTGTCTCAGTACGATCATTTAAGACATGCAATGCAGGTGGTTGGCCGAATTTTGTGGCGTTTTTATGGTCAAGTTCGGTAGATAGACTCCGAGGTTCATGGTTAGAGTCCTCTTCCGTCCTACCTAACTGAACATTAGATTTTTACCTGGGTATTCGTTTTTTGGTACGCGTGGCTACGCCTATATATTAGTTGGTCGGTCACAAGCGAATGTGCAGTAGTCTGCTACTCGTACCAGGCTTATTATCCTAGTTGGTTCGGGAAATATTCTCAACTCGAGCACTAATGCCCGGGACTCAGATAGAACTGAGCCTCGACCTGCGGAGTCGTGTACTCTGTGCATATGGTTGTGAGAAATTTACATTATGCATACCGTGAGCCCAATTATGCATGCAGTGGTCTAGCACTGCGATAATGGAACCGTATGGATCTGGTGTCCTGGGTCTGGATTCTCGATATTCGGACACCATCGCGAGATTATGGTAAGCGGTTGCGGTTCGGGATATTATGCAGGAGATGGTTAGCTGCATCGCTTATTTATAAAGCTAGCCCCCCATTGAGGGTACTTAAACTCGATCTACCTTATCATCATTTGTTTCCCATCTGGCGATAGCTGCGTTTTAGGGCAGGAATATCCACAAGTGGTACTCTCGTTATTAAATCTATCACACGGTGCTGCGGGGTTGTACTATTAACACAACTACGGGTTCTTGTTTTGAACTTTCGATATCGCGTACGACGACCCATTGAAATACAGATATTTCGGGCTTCAAACTCAGCATAATGTCTCAAACTATTCCGAAGCGACCAGCTTCCGCGCAGTCACTTGATTGTTTAAACGCCAGAATCAAACATTTCACTGCCAGCCTCCCACTTCCTTCTACTCGTATACATGTCCTTAGCTGGCTTTCCAAAATCGACGCCACGACAGACCAGCCGTACGATGCTCAAACATACATAACCGAAGACATATTATCTTCTACCGACGATACCACCAGTCTATCGGATTTCTGCTCTCTGGAAGACGATGAGTCCATCTCTAGCTCTGAATTAATACCCCCAGTGGACCTTACTCAGTGTATACCCTCGATTCGATTAAATGGCGATTCTTCCGCATTGTTGCCGACTGGGACAAGTAATCTTCTAAGACGTTTGAATCCGCGGCGCCTTACTCGCGGTTGCATACACACCTCGCAACGGAACCGACTAAGGGGCTTATATCCCCGAGAGAATCTAGACGGCTCGTATTTCTCATTCGACACGACAGAAAACATAGCGAATGTTGTTGAGCATGCCAACTATATTGTTCGGCAATCTATGCATAACACAATAGACTGGGTCAACGAGGCCGGCTGGTATCCGTTAGTTGTCAGAATTTTGGAAGGTATCGGGCTTGATCAGGAGCTGGAGTCTCGGTTGGAAGTTCACTTGGCAGCAGATCGTCGCTTTCATACTCTACCTAAAACTGCGCCGGATGTTGGAGTATCCATTCATATTCAAGGGCGTAGCCTGGGTAAAGATGCCGGTATCTGACTCTTGAGCCTAATAAATGAATATAGATGTGCGGGCACTTACACATCAAATCTAGGAACTCAGCTCACACCCCCAAGAAATCACTTACATAGTGATCCGAAATATGTCTCTCTAAATCCTACTCGTTTTCAAACTTGTAGATACTCACCCTTATTTGCGCTTGCTGAGGTTAAGTCTGCGACTGGAGACCTACTAGAGGCGCGCAGGCACGGCGCAGTTGGTGCAGCCGCTACACTGTTGAAAGCTCGGTCGTTAGGCGCGGATGATACCATCCTCTCCTGCGTACCGTTTTTTACGGTCATTGGTAGCATTTGGTGTCTGAATCTCCTATACGAAACTGAGGATGGCTCTCTTTGTGTCGAACCAACGCCTTTGTTCGAAGACACGAAAACATTTTTGGGCGCTCTGACTGTGGTTTGCGTGGTTGAGGAGCTTCGTTCATACGGGTGTAATGAGTGGTGGCAGAATTTCGTGGAAGGTACTTGTGGTGATGTTTTGGATGGGGTAGCAGTCGAGCAAAGACGGTCTCGTATGCTTAGTACTTGGTAAAATTCCTTGGATATATCACAAATCTCCTATTCTATAATTTGAATAATTATATAGTTGCAGAAGTCAGCGCAACCAGTAACTGTTTCGTTGTGACTAAAACACAAGCGCTCCGTCCAACACAGAACTTGTGGTATTTTGCCCTATTTTAATTCTGCTGTGTTCAATCAAGTGATCAAGCTAGCAACTTGTCTTTATATAAACCAGCTCGATGTACGGAATGGAGCAGGCTAGCGTTTTGACGTTTGCGCCGACATTTGCCCCTGAAGTGGTGCACATAATGGTCTTATTCTAGGAGAATAGTGTTCTTTTGGTCTGTTTTGAAAAATCATTTGTGAATTCGCGGCTTGCTATCTGACAAATATTGCGTATCGTACACACACAACAGCCTATTATTCATACATTTGATCGCGGCAATTAAAAAGAAGAACGAAAAGAAGTATTTTTCTGGGTTTAAAACAATCTTGCAGTGGTAAAGTACATCTTGCCGTATTAATGTAGTACTAGTACCGTACTCACTTTTGCGCGGGAAGGGTTTTGAAACCTCCAACTAACCTCTGTAAAGAGTCAAGCTAGTAGCAGGTGAAAACCGACTTGCCATATGAATAGCCACTAGCCTTGCATTTGCCAGAGCAACATACTTGTGCGCTATAAGGGTCGCAAGATGAGCCCTTCGGGAGGCAGCAGATTGGAAGAGACTTCAAAAGGTTCGAAGTCTTCGCGCAATACCCGCTGCAGCACTTTTCTGGACGCTTCAGATCACATGGTGTGGATTCCTTGTCGCAGAAGGCAACCGTAGTAACCGTCGTCGCAACAACGGATGTTACAGTGGATGTCGCCTCAACGACGCTTGTAATGGTGTCAGTTGCAACGACATTTGTTTCAGTGGTGACAGTTGTGGTCTCGGTGGCGACGACTATGGTTTCGGTGGTGGCTATGATATCGGTTGTAGTGGTCTCGGTCTTGGTCTCGTTTTCAGTGACCATTGATGTGGTGGTGACGGTTACCACGTTCACTGAGGTGACGGTGATTGTGGCATAAGCGGTTGGAGTCGTTGTAGTCGTTGAATAGGTAGTCGTTTTCACATAAACTGGAACGTTCTTGGTGATTGTGACCCAGATGGTGCTCGTAGTGCATGGGTTAAGCTTCTTACAAGCGTAGCCAATTTGATCTGAGGAGAGATCCTGGGGAAGATAAGAAGGAACCTTGTATTCATCACGCTTGTTGTATGGCTTGTAGTAATATGGCTTCGGTTGGATCTTCGTGACCGTGTAGGTTGCAGTGACGTAGTCGGTTTCGATACTGACTTCGGTGCTGGTCACAGTTTCAGAGGCGGTGACGTACTCAATGGAGGTGGCTGGTAACGTCTCAGTCACATCGTTTTCGACTGTCACAAGCGATGTAGAGGTTTCGGTGGTGGTGAAAAGATCGGTCTCCGTCACGGTTGAGACTTCCTGATCGGTGGCGGTTGTGAATTCGGTATCAGTACTCGTGATCGTGATGGCGGGGGCCGTCTCAGTCACCACTGAGGTTTGCGTATGATATCTACCACATTATTAGTATATATCCAAAGCCGAGGGTAATTCAGTCTTACTTGGTAACATAGGTAGTCATATATTTCTTGATGTAGGTAGTGGCTGGCAGATGCAAGACCTTTAGACAGAAGTTCTTAGTGTCCTTGAGATATGACGGCGCCTTGAATGCATCGTCAATCTGACTGGGAGAGCATTTGCTTTTGCAATAGCCTCCTCCGCCCGGAAAGGGGGTGGCATTAGCCCCAGCGGCCAATGCGGCCAGAAGCACAGACTTGGTATCGAATCGCATTGTTCGAAAATTGAATCTCGAAGAAAACCGGATGGTCTCAAAGCAAAGTCAGAAGCTTTCAAATTGGTAGTTACTCTGGCTTGAAGTTGCGGTGAGTGAGGAGCAAAGGTAACGAGTTCGAGGGGCGAGTATCGCCATTTTATAACATTTCGCAGTCTCGATTTCTAGAACTGAATTTGTGAAGCGCAGACATTTCCACTCGAACTTGTACGTCGGTAATTCCCATGATTTTGTTGAAGCCAACATTATCGCGCCCTGGTCTCGTAGAACAACTTCCGCGAAAATACTCATTGTGGAGGCTGGATTATGAGACTATCATGATTTGCGACCCGTATATACGTCTATGTGCGCGTTTAGTGTGGTATGGAGGATGCCGTCTCGCGTGGTTGGCTGTCGACTAGGATATGAAGGCCCTCGTACCATTGGAAGGTTCCAAGGTCCCGACCAGGGGAATACATCTCCGAGTCTTTTTTTAGAATACACGGGAAATTCAACGACACTTAGGTAAGTGGTCTCGGAGCGACTCCGAGATTATTAAGTATACTTTTAGGCTGTTGAGAGACCAGTAGAATCACAATCGCAACTTCTTCTCGATTTAGCATGTTTACTGGACTAGTAAAGTCTCATCGACGTACATATGCCAGTGAGTCGGTATTTTGTCTAACAAGCCAACCCCATGAATTCATGAAATATCAGCAAGTTAATCCGTTGTCTTTCCCAACGTCGACACTAGGCCGGCCGACGTACATATACACTAGACAGACGGCTGCGGGTATCCTCGTTTCCCCTCGACGCTACACCATCCTTCCAATCGGGACCGCCACTTCTGCTACACATCATGTCATCGTAAGAACTGACTAGTCTAGAAGCCGCGAGGCGAGATCCGTGCGTGAATGCATGTAACCCCATAAAATTATGACCATGATGTTTTGGCCGTTTTTAGCTCTCTTCTATGTCGTCTGGATCAGTTGTCTTGGCGTTATCAAGACGTAATCCGGTTAATCCTTCTTGAGAACGACAAAGTAATTGGACATATCATGAGGCCGGCTGTGTATTTCGTTCCTGCCGTAGATCGACAGAGTTCCTTCAGTCTACTTAAAAAATATTATATTTAGGTCCAATTGCTAACATATATCCCGTATCATACCGATCTTGGCCTTGCGAGGAATTTGATAGGGAACGTCGGTCGAAGTAGCTGGTGTAACGTTGTCTCCATGATCCCTGCCCCTGCGTGTGTGTTGTAGGCGAGTTCAGGGCGAACTCCGAATAAATTTCCAACACTCTGGACTCCGACACTGAACTCACTTCTCGATAGTCTCTAGTACCTGTCATTACCAAACCACTACAAATCAGCCTCATAGCTCAACCACTTTCGCAATTGCCGGGTTTTCGATTAACTTTGCTATTATGGTTCATCCGTTGATGAGTGATGATAGCTGGGAGCGACCCCTCGAGCCATTCCATTCGCGACTTGTGGACCATGCTGAGGTTCTAAGAAGGTTGACAGAGACCCTAAGAGGGTGGGAACAGACTACGACCGCCTACTCTAAGAATAAAGCTGCATCAAGTAGTGCATCTCAACTTCTTCCCGTCCCAAAGTTGGGGCGGGATGATGGGGTTTCCCTCTTTAAAGTACCTGATTACTTTCCCAGCACGGTTTGGGAATTTTTGAGGATGAGTGGTAAGAACCTGGAAACACCTCGATATGGCCAACCCGCCATTAAAACTTTGGGATTGTTCTAATCTATTATTGTGAATATGGGCTGGGTAGTCGGGAGGGTCATCTACCTGTTGAACTTTTACGACATTCCCGTTTGGGTGTTGGATCCTGACGCGGAGCCTTCAGATCAAGATGCGCTGGTGCAGCTAGAAATTAGCCTCGCCGGAGTCACTTCTAATTATCTTCGATGTTTGGAAGCGATTGCTGCGGAGATAGGTCTAAAGCTCCGCAAGATACGTTCTAGGAAGTTGGAGAAGCTTAGATCTACACCTTATCGAGGACCTTAATTTATTTAAGCCCTTGATGTTGCAGGTTGAGCATTGTAGCCTGGTGGGCCTCTGTGAACGGCAATGTCGAAATGTGTCGAAACTCTTAAATGCTACGATTTGCACGAGATTCAGACTAATCTATACCTGCCGGCGCCGTCAATTGAACCTGTGGTGGGATCAGCCTCGGGCAAACTTAACCGCGTTCTTTACTTCGAGCCTACAGTATATTACTCTGGATGAAATCTCCTACTTTAATACACTGCAATGCTTTAGTGGACCCAGAAATTGCTGTACTGAGTAATCATCTCCGTGTAACCCTGTAGTAGTCGATCGTTTTGTGGGTCGAAATCTTGTGTAACAGCTGGCAAACAACTTGCAACTTAAGGTCAACATGGCAAGGTATGCCTCTGGCCGTACAGACAACCTTTCTACTTCCCAATACTTCTACTACCATCTATCTCGCTTTGATTCTTTGGCATGCAAAGGGAAACGAATTAGATACGAAACTGGGAGTTTTGGTGACGATATGGCTATCACATTTAAATTATCGGTTTTGATTATGCTGTCTAATGGCTGTCGGAGCCGACTTCCTACAATCGTATGCAGGTGGAGATCTGGCGGGATCCCGGAACATAAAACGTAGTAATCTTGCTTACTAAGTGGAGATCTATCAAACTTCCTATGTACCTCCCCCCGATCCCGACGGATATTCGGAAGCTGGATAGTTGGTTGACTGGTCTCAGGGTACACTGATAGTTTATCGAGAATGCGAAAGGGGTGTCGCATGACGTTACTGGAAGATGTAATGTCGATATCGGACGGCGATAGTACAATATCGGTTCTTCTGAGACTGTGACTGAAGAACTAGTCTAAAGAGACTAAGCATCTACCGGGTTTGGCGAAGCACGCTTTCAACTTCGTCATTCTTGTCTACCGAGATACCATCGAACCATCCCTGCCCTTAGCGTTGTAGGTGTTAGAAACCTTTTAAAACGGACCAGCAGAGACAACCTAGTATAAGGAGTCTCTTCTACGTTGCGTAAAGGTTAAATAAACTAGGCAAACCTGTCTTATCCAAGGTTATCGTCGAGGAAACTAGATGAGAAAACTTTTCACGACCTATCCTAGAGGAATTGGATCTAAGTCCTTTTGGAACCCTGCGTCACGCCATTACCCCTCTTTTGCTGCCATTGGGGCAATAAACTAAATTTAAAAACAAGTCATTACTATCACTGTCTTAGAAAATAGTAGATCCAATGGTACGGATGGAGAACTACGGTCATGTGTTCTAGCGCTATATGTACAGGTACTTAGATGAGAATTGAACTTGGAATACGACGATGGTTGCGGTGGTTACGTAATTGGCCATTCATACACCGAGATAGCTTATGATCATCGCAATGCTGAATCTTTCGGTTTTGATTTTGATGATAGTGGGCAGCCCTAGAGACATTTGGATTGATTCTTGTTATCAAAGAGTTTTTGAAGTATCGATATATCTTGTTAATCTAGGGCTCGAGTACTAGAATTCTAGTGGTAAACTTCAATGCATTAATGGTAGAAGTGAGGCTGCAGTACTGGAGGACACCAGAATTATAATCCGTCGACGCATTGGTCTTTCGAATGCAAATGCAGATTAAGTCTAGAATGGATAGATAGTTTTTACTTTCTGGAGCATACGATGGTTTCGTAGTGGTATATCGTTATTAATCAAACGAATTCGATTACATTTTAGTCATCCTTTAAACTGGATAGGCAAACTTCATAACCGGTAGTGGGATTCCACATGTTAACCGAGACTACGCCCTGCCCTCCTGGTATTTTCATCCCATGTACTCCTTTATACTCAGGCTTCTTTGGCTCCTCCCACCCCTTCAAAACTTCTGCCTTTGCTTCTTCCTCAATCTCGAAAATCTCAGCTTTGATTTCTCTACAACAACTCCACATGCTGCTCTCTTCGGCACTTCCTTCTCCCCATCCCCATTTCGACAAATCTCCTCCAGGACAAGTACTCAATGCCATTATCAGATCTTGCTCTGCGAAAAACTCGATGTAGTCACCGGGCTTGGCGGGCGATGTTTCCATGAAGTATTTTCCTTGGCTATTGAGGCCGGTTACTTGGAAGATATTGAGAACATCATGGACATCAGATTCGCTGTTCGGGATTTGTAGCGGTTTAGTTGAAGCAATCTCTAGAATGAGAAGTTCAACGTGGAGACTTACGCAAGACCAAATGGGATAACAGATCTGACTAAGTTTGAGTGACAGTGGTAATCGTAATCATCGCCTGTGAGCATTTTGTTTACATACGGATCGCAGCGGGTTCCTGGGCAAAGTAATATATTAAATCTGTACTTCGTGAGGGCTTATCGGTCCTGTAAAATGGAGTTGGTTTGGAAGATAAGGGAATAGATGGGTCTATGAAATTATATCACGAGATAGGATGATTACGTGCGAAGAGGTCAAAGGCTTACCGAGCAAATCATGGCACCTCCCACCCCATTTTGACACCCCGAAGTCGCTTAAAGAATCTCCAATTATTGTCACCATAGGTCGCAAATATGGCAAACAGCTCCACAACCTATCGTATGTCGTCACATGGCTTGCTTGTAACTGGCGAGTTCTAGATGCCCAAAACCTTTCCCGGTGATTGGTTGCGTTCCAGATGTTTAAGTCCCCGACTTGTGGACCCGATGGCGTTGAGAAGCGGACAATATGGGTTGCGGGGACATTGAAGGCTTTGGCACAGCGGCGGCCGATTGTGACCCTGGATTTTAATACGCGGGGGGCTGAAGCAATAGCTGAGTAGAAGGCCTTGTCTACGTGAAGAATTGAACCTGGAGAGGCAACATATGCTGGTCGAGGCTCTCTCTCTTCTGTTTGTGAGTCCATCGCGAATCCAACTGCAATCGATTGTAGTATGCAACTAAGACGAGATTTGCAACGCTTGATCCTGACGAGGTCCTAGACGTCCTATCGGTATGTGTTGGCTGTTGGATAACTGAAGCCGGTCTTGGCGTCGGGATTGTTTCATCGAATGCTCTTCTTGTCAGGCCACCCAAAGTAACCTCGACTTCAACCCTCTCCAACAATTGACCTTCGAAAACTTCCCAAACCCGATCGTTATACTCGACCGCCTATAAACCGAAACAATGGCTTCGAAAGCGGGATCTACTGTCCTCAAGCAGGGTGCTAAGAGGGATCCAGAATTATATGTGAGGGGACTTGAACGGCCAACGACCGAGGCCCAACGGCTAATGCGGGATGGATGAATTGCAGGTTCTGGGCGCCATTATGACCGGCATTATCGGTGCTGCTGGATACTACTTTGGTACGGGTTCATAGCTGTTGGAATTGTGTCTTGCTGGTCTATAGAGTCTAATATTACTTCCGAATTGATAAAGCTAGCAAGCCCACTACTGCCAGTTCTCACGAAGCCGTCGCCCACCCCCGAGAGGCTATGCCATGGCACTCCGACGACCCGAATGCCAAGTACAAGTACAAGTACCATCCTCATGGAGATCTGAGCAAGGAGCCTAAGGAAGCCCCGTCGGCGTTGCATTCCGTTATCATTCCAGAGGTTAACCTGCCGAAGGTGAGAGAAATATGGATTGCTCTGGAGGTTGGCAGAAGAAAGTGGGAAGGTGTATAAGCTAATGATTGTATAGAATCTGCATGACAAGTTCAACAAGTTTGGCAAGGAGGACTGGTAAATGCCTTTAGTCTTATATACGGTGGGTGTTTGGTGAATTGAGTCGGTATAGAGGGGCAGAAACGACTTAAACCTGTGACCCAATTGTTCTCTAATTCGTATATTTGACGGATTCAGTGGGATATCACAGTGATCCGGTCAGTTGCCGAATGGGTTTGAGAGCGAAATAGCTGTCTTTTTGAAATCGACTGTGTATATGCTTTGGATATCAAATGTAAAAAAATACTACTTATGTACATGCTTCTACAAATTTCCCATTTTCTTCAAGAAAGATTCCTCTTCCGGATGGTGTAATAATCCGGCTGCTAGGATTGGCCGTTGCACCAATGTTAATTGCAATCACATGGGCGTACAAATAGCCTATGGTGCTTCACCAGGAGCCATTTGTAGGCCTTCCACTGGCGGATAGACGTCGGGTGACGGAGGAGGTGGCCACTATGTTCGCCCATCGTCATCGCTATAACCAAGAGCGATATAACTGACTTAGTCAGGATCCGGCAGGACTACCTGTCCTTGGCTGTGCTGGGATTCGATGTATAGACAGGTCACCATTGTCGGGGGGAGCCGCATTTCGGTACGCGAGCTCCTTTTCAGCCACACTTCCTCTTCTTCGATTAAAACTTGCAAGACTTCAGAAACAACCTCGTCACCATCCATCGCTCGCATCTTTCAAACTCCCGACTGCCTTTCCTACCATCCCCTTCCGTCTATAACCGCCGCAGGATCACTAAGGTGCACCTGCGACCCGTCTGCGCTCCTCCGTCTCAAAATCCGATCGAGTCTCGCAGGAATCTGCACCAAAGTGCAACCAGCAGACAACTGCAACCTAGTCAGTTAGCTACGCGGCTAAGCGAAGCCTGATCATTTGGACCATCATGTCCTGGCGCTATTAGGCTTTTCCGTCTCCCCGGCCGGCCGAAAATCGTCACGATCTCGAAACTCTATCAAACGCTACAGTATACGCTTGAAAAAATCGGGAGTAGCATCGTCTGCTCCCGTCTGTTCATAAATCCACCACGCCGTCCGCGATGACTGCCCTCCAGCGACCAAATGGCTCGACATCGGCCGCTCCGGAGCGAAGACAATCGAGCCAATACCATTTGAACGGTAACGCTAACGGGAACGGCCGGCTGACAAATGGTCATTACGAGGATCCCGCGGCCCGAAGAACTGGTGAAATTCGGAGAAACGGTCCCGACGCAGGATCGATACGACGACGAAGTATGGCGCCGTTAGTTCTCTCTGGTCCTTCGAAGGACAGCGCTACAGCCTCAAATTCGACGCCTGAGCAAAGCGGCGATTCTGATGGCGAAGGCAGCACTAGCCAGCAACTCCTAAAGCGGAGATCGGCTGGTGCGATCCTTAACGGACGAAACGGTACTTTACGAAATGGGACTCTACCAAGAAGAAGCAGAATGTCGATAGCCATCATGCATGGCCAAGGCTTGGTACCTGACACTGCAAATGGGCTTGACCCTCTGGATGCGGATGGGAGCTGGACTGAAGATGGCTCTCTGCCGGGAGACCACCTTGCCGTAAGGCATGGGTTCGCCGAGCAATACAACTCTGAGGAATATCTTGCATTGCTGGAGCAGGCCTTTTACATGTACTACAACGATAAGCGACACGATACTGGTGGAAAGCCGAGGCACACGGATTCAGCATTTGTACAGGAATGGAGGATGAAGGATAGACTCAAAACAGTTTCCGCTGCTTTAGTCCTGTGCTTGAACATAGGCGTCGACCCGCCAGGTTGGAAACTAGATCCCTGCTATACGCCGAAGATTTGCTAATAGATTCGGTCCAGATGTCGTTAAAACGAACCCGTGTGCTAAACTCGAATGCTGGGTGGATACCGCTTCCCACCCGAGCCCTAAGGCATTGGAAATGATTGGCAAGAATCTCCAGTCACAATACGAAACTCTGAGCATCCGAACACGTTATAAGCAGTATTTGGATCCCTCGGTCGAAGAGACGAAGAAGTTTTGCTGTTCCTTGCGTAGGAACGCGAAGGACGAACGCATACTTTTCCACTATAATGGCCACGGCGTACCAAAACCTACAAGCAGTGGGGAGATTTGGGTTTTTAATAAGAACTATACACAATACATCCCCATTTCGTTATACGATCTACAAAGCTGGCTCGGGGCACCCAGCTTGTTTGTGTACGACTGTAGTGATGCCGGAAACATTGTCGCGAACTTTAATAGGTTCGTTGAGAAGCATGAGCAGGAGAACCGTGACAACCCGTCCAAGGATCCGGGTTCGACCGTGTCATATTCTGACTGCATCCAACTTGCGGCATGTGGGCCTAAGGAAACTTTGCCGATGAACCCCGACCTTCCAGCCGACCTTTTCACTTGCTGTCTGACCACCCCGATTGAGATAGCAATTCGATTTTACGTCCTTCAGAATCCACTCCCATCACCGGTTACCCTTGACATGGCGCTGAAGATACCAGGAAGACTCCAGGAGAGAAGAACACCCCTAGGAGAACTGAATTGGATATTCACTGCAATCACTGATACAATTGCCTGGAATACCCTTCCCCGACCACTTTTCAAGAAACTGTTCCGGCAAGACCTCATGGTCGCGGCTTTGTTTAGGAACTTCCTTCTTGCGCAGCGGATAATGAGAGTGTACAAATGCCATCCTGTCTCATGTCCCGCATTGCCTAGCACCCACCATCACCCGCTATGGCAGTCATGGGATTTGGCGGTGGAGACTGTTCTGTCTCAACTCCCTCAGTTACTGAAGGCGCAAGAAGGAGGCCCAGCCTTCGAATACCAGCATTCATCTTTCTTCTCCGAGCAACTCACAGCTTTTGAGGTCTATCTTACTCAAGGTACCGCGAATCGAAGACCTCCAGATCAACTTCCAATAGTCTTGCAAGTTTTGCTGAGTCAGGTTCACCGATTACGGGCTTTAATTCTTCTATCGAAGTTTTTGGACCTTGGACCATGGGCAGTTAATCTGGCCCTCAGTATTGGGATCTTCCCATACGTCCTCAAACTTTTACAGTCGGCTGCTGCGGAACTGAAACCGGTGATGGTGTTCATCTGGGCCAGGCTGCTGGCGGTAGATCCATCGTGTCAGATTGATCTGTTGAAAGACAACGGATACAGCTATTTTACGCAGATTCTAACGCCAAATTCTGGTATTCCTATTCAGAATGCCTCTGAACATCGGGCGATGTGCGCATTTATTCTCAGTATATTCTGCAGAGGATTCCACCAAGGTCAAGTTGTCTGTATCAATCCCGGAGTTCTACAATCTTGTCTTGCACATTTCAACGAGCCGGAGAATCCTCTCCTAAGACAATGGGCCTGTCTATGTATTTCACAACTGTGGCATGACTATCCAGAAGCCAAGTGGTTGGGATATAAGGAAGATGCCCACCTGAAACTTTGCGCGATGCTCGTGGATCCTGTTCCAGAAGTCCGAACAGCAGCCTTGTATGCGATCTCGACTTTAATCGGCACCCCTGACAACGAATCCGGAAAGATTGCTGCTTATGAAGCTGAGATGGCTGCTGCTGCTATCCACATTACTGGTGATGGCAGCAGTATGGTCAGAAAAGAGCTTGCCGTGTTCTTGTCCGTTTACATCAAGAGATACGAGAGCAAATTTCTCGTCGCAGCGTTCGAGTTCCTAAGAGGAGAGCTTGCCCATATGAAAGGTCACACTAGCCTTCGAGATAGGATTGACGGTATCTCGGAGAAGACGATATATTCTAGTGTTTGGATAACGACCATGATGCTGTCTGCTGATCCCTACATCGAAGTTGCTGAAAATGCGACGGTTATTGTGGACTACATACATCGAGCCCTTCTACTCTCTCCGCTCGGCGATCCGACACAAGAAATCATCGACGAGATTTCAAAGCTAAGGATTCGTGCTCCCAGAGAACTTTCCCTCGCACAGGCAGAACTCCAGGCTAGCAAATCAGCTCCGGTATCACCCAATATAACGGCCGCTGATGGATACTTTTCGAGTACATTTAAGAGAACTTTCAGTATCGCAACGTCGTTGAAGAACCTGGCGCTGGGCGGAAGTGGAGAACTCACTCCTATTGACAAGGTACCCAACAAGCTTATGCCGAATGGAAGGCAGGTTCCCGGTGACAAAAAGCTACCGGGGGAGAGGGTTGCGGATGGGGGAATCTTCGGTGGATATTTCAAAAAGAAGCAACCTACGCCAAAGAACTTTGTTGCCAGAACCGATGAGGAACCACCTACAATTCCACTGACGAGCACTTTCTTTGAATGGAGTGTGGAGGTACGAAATTGGAAATGATTATGGAGGTAGTTTGGATTTAGGCTAACTTCGTCTTAGTACTTCCGAGAACCACAAATGAAACCAACAGAGGCGGACGAACCCGGAAGTTTGGACTACAACGAGCGACTCTGGCGGCGTAACCGGAATGAAAATATCATCTCTAGGACACAGCCACAGAAGGAGAGGGCTGCGATTGGAAAGTGGGATTCTCAAATCGGACTTTTAAACAATGGTGGTCAGCCGATTAGACTTTTGCTCCATCAGTTCGAAGATCACATGATATCTGTCGATGACAAGGACACGGTTTCGTAAGTACTAGAGTCATTTTGTTCTGGTTTACAATAGCTGACAACCGAGAATAGGGTTTGGGATTGGTCTAAGGGATATAGACTTAACCAATTCAGTAACGGAAATCCCTCTGGCACCCGTATTACGGATGTCAAGTTCATCAACGAGGACGATGTGGCGCTTCTGTTAACCGGCAGTGGAGATGGTGTTGTGCGGATATACAAGAACTACGAAGACGACCGGAGTATAGAACTCGTATCTGCTTGGAGAGCGTTGACGGATCTTTTGCCATCCAATCGAAGTTCCGGTTTAGTTGCTGAATGGCAGCAAGGACGCGGGGCGTTGCTTGTGGGTGGCGATATGAAAGTCATCCGGGTGTGGGATGCACCAAGAGAAGTTTGCCTGCAGGATATCCCCGCAAGATCTGGCAGTTGCATTACCTCACTCACTTCCGACCAAGTCGCCGGTAATATCTTTGTGGCTGGGTTCGGTGATGGTGCGGTGAGAGTATACGATCGCCGGCTCGACCCACGTGATGCCATGGTAAAGGCGTGGAAGGAACACAAGGCATGGATCACCAAAGTGCACATGCAACGTGGTGGCCTAAGAGAACTTGTTACCGGCAGCACGAATGGTGACGTCAAACTTTGGGATATTCGCAACCCGAACGCAGTACTCGAAGTCATGGCCCATAAGAGTGGTATGAGGAGTTTGGCTGTGCATGAGCATGCGCCTGTGTTTGCTACGTAAGTATTTCTTTCTGTGATACGCTTGTTCTCTTTACAAAATCAGGATTCTAACATCTTATTACAGTGGAGGTCTCAACCACGAAATCAAACTGTGGAATACTAGCGGCGTACACCTCTCGTCCGTTAGGCCCTATTCTACATTCCTTCACCAGAAGGGGTCGTCTCCGATCTCGATCCTCACGTTCCACCCTCATAGAATGATGTTGGCGTGCGCGACAAGCGGGGACTATCATATAAACCTCTATGCTTGTGATCATGAATATAAGAATATGGGCTTAGACGACCCGACAGAGGAGCTCTTGCAGCTATAAATCCAGCAGTAACGGGCCTTGAGACAGCTGCACTAAACCAACTAAAAGGTAGAGTTACAGGGTACCCAGGCTAGGGCTCCCTGACTGTAGAACCTTCCGATTGTATGTTTTATTTGTTCGGTTTCTATCCTCTTCTACCCGCGGCCCTATTTAATATGCGTGTTTCTAGCGACCCCTAGGCACGTTTCTAATGATATTTCTGATAGCAACTGCGAGTTTTCTCCATTTTACGTTGTTTTTTTTGCTCCCCCTGTCGCATTGATATGGTGTCCTCGGGTTGTTTATCCTTCTCCTCTCTGTTCCTGTAAAACTTTTTTGCCTTCGGCTAGGTAACGTTAATAATGCGGATGGTAGCAAAATGCAGCATTATGTTGGGCTGGGTTTCAATGTCATCTCGGAATCGGGTCTGTTTGTCTTTGCGGAATTTAAGTCCTGCGAGTCTGCCACATTGCTTTCGTCGAGCTTAGCTGAGTGGTTTTCGATGCCTTTGTTAACTGATAGACTTATCTTTTACTTTCTCTCAAGAGTTTACCATGCACATACCGATATATCTTCGCACTTAGACGCTTTTATAGATACGTATAGGCTTACCTTGTAAGTGTAGTGGCTGGAACGTTTTCGAGTAGTTGAAGGGAAGTTTTGGGTGTAGATTGTGACTTTCGGTGAAACCAAAAGTTTTCCGGATGGCTTTGGGAAACCCACCCAACCGTATTGGCCCAGAGAGTAAGGAATCAGGGTAGATAGAGCTCCGGTTTTGAACCTAGAGTGACTGGAAGTTTCCATAATTTGATGAGGTATATAGATTCTAGAAGATGTGGTTTATCACTGTGGCGGTTCCGTCTACCAGAAGCTCTTGGAAAACTTTTAGATGGAGTGATCTGGGAACTGCTGAGCGAAGGCGTATAAATACCTTCCAACATCAATCTCGCACCATTTCCTTTCTCTTTTCTTCATCCCACCTCATCATCGAATTTCCCAGGTTTTGTTTATATTGGCGTTCTTCCTATACTCCCCATTCCTCAACACAGCAACCAACCTGAATGGCAACTATAACTAACGGCTACTGGATAACTTTGCTTCACGAAATAGTCGGCAATTTCATATCTCTTGGACCATGTTCTCATCTATTTATTCACTCTATAAATGATTACCTAAAAACCTCCACAATTAAAACCCTGGATGGGCATCCTCACCGATAGGTCAGCGAACCGTTGCTAACTAAAGGCACTTACCCTTCGTATGGCAAGCACCTACAGCAACAGACTGGATTTTCGCAACGATCCTATGATACCTAAGGAAGGCCTCCTTCAGAATTGGATAACCAATCAAAATTTTATCGAGCCATAAACCCTATCTATTCCAAGCCAGAGAATTCTTAAAAACATTCTCACAGGAAGAGCTACCTACATATATGAAGAAGCGTACAAGTCCACGAAGAATGCTCCGGTATCGATTACTCGTCGCCAGGTAAAGCCTTCGACATTAATGGTGAACTCTGGATCAATGGGATGAGAGAGATCATCTCAACCAGAGGTTCTTCTCCAACCGACAAGTACGACGTTTATGTGCCCTGGAGATATAGTTAGAGCATCAACCAGTATCGAATTGCAAGAAACTCCAACGAGTATTATGTTCTCTTGCGGGGGAAAATAACAAGCGATACTCTGTCGGAATCCCCTATCGCTCCGACTATTACGGCAGCGATGAGCTTTTGTGGAGTCTTGCTCATACTCATTCCGTCATTGCTACTGCCGTCACAATAGAACCAAAAACTCACGTTCATGCACAAACCACGGAAACACCAAACAGTAACTATTATCTTTCGCAATGTCGTCGATGTATCCTAACCCCGTTGTAGCTCCGTTCCTAGTGGTCTTCACGGGGACAGACCCAAAGAGAGGTCGGCTGCCATAACAGCCAAGCAAACCCTATAAGCATGAATACCAAGCCAGGACCATGGATACTGACACAGTGCAGAGGAGCGCATGTTACCCTCCAGAAGCGGGTCCTGAAGCATGGGTTAAAATCGCAACTGGGGAAGCATTATGGAATTGAGTATAGACTACCTACTCAATCTTACTTACGCCTAAACCCACTCGTTTTCTATATCCGGCATGAATTAATACAAGGAGAAACTCAATTGTCAATCTAACGAATACTCTATCAAGAGCAGCGAGTCACGTTTTCTCGCTGTCGATGCATGACGCCCAAGCAGTTCCAAAGTTTCAAGAAGACGGAAATACGACAACTTTCAACCGAGTCCTGAGCTCCAAATACATGTAGTATCTACTCTTTGTAGATACTATTTCTGCTAGCTGTTCTACATACAGCATGAACACAACTCTATCATCATTATCACTATCGATAGACCTGAACTTTTCAACATACCTAGACGGCTAAAGATTATTCGTCGTCGATATTCTTTGCTATATCCTTCCGGATATAGCAAAATACTGTTGTTTCAAGTTGAACGGCGAAAGGAGCAGTGGGGTAGTTGTATGAGGTTGGGATATCACATCCAGGTGAAACTCATAGATCGCAAATGGTTCTATAATATGTTGTTACCAACTTATCCCTTCTACCTAGTCCCTTAATATACATACCCTACTAACATGTTCTCAACTCTGTTTCCCGGAACATGTTCCGAGTTTCACTACAAGGTGGCATTGATGATTCGGCCTATCATTAAAGCTCACCGAAGACCTTGGGGCTAGGCACACGGCAACCTCAAAACATGGCAAGTTAACACAAATACCTTATGACAAACCCGAAGACCATGCAAAGTCTTTTGATCCCTATCAATTGACCAACAGCCCGACTCCCTCTGCCAAATGAGTATAATAAATTCCAGATCACCAGATACCCAGGCATACACGCTACGATTAGATGATTCCGGGGCAAGTTTACAAGTCAACTACTGGTGCAATGCTTTTCATCGCGCCAGTTTTTCCGCGATATGTATCTGGACGAACCATACCATGCTCCTACTGCACCATGTCGTCCTAAGTATCTAGGCCCGGTATTGGCGAATGAACTGTAGTAATGGTTGCTCGAGCATTCACTAGTAGAATACTTGATATGCAGACACGCGGCCCGGAATTCATCGTCAGCCATATGTATGACATTTGGTTATTGCATAAAATATTCTGGGATTACCTCCATACGACGTTTCAAGCACCCAGACCAAGTACTGGCGATTGAAAGCCTTTAACCTACGATGGATCACCCGTCGAAGGAACCGGCCGTTATATGTATATGCAAGTGGGAGCAATGTTTGACTTCTTAAAAATGAAAGTTTCCACTACTCTGAGCTGATGATAACGAAACTCAACTAGCCTGGACACCTTATCTCAAAGAGTTTTCAACCTACTATGGAAAGGACATCAAATCTTCCCTAATCGGGGCGGCTCGAGGTACTTGTGAAATTTTAGAAAACAAATATAGTGTCTGTGGTGGTAACGCAACACTGACTCCAGTCGTATGGCTAAGCACAGGGAATAGTTAACTCTTTATGGATCAAGCCCCAAATCTATACTGTCGCCGACAACGATATAATCAATTACATTCTATGTCCCAGACCCTAAGGAGAAGAGATATTATATGTTATCTTTTCAGAAGAAGTCGTCCCCCGCCATGGGACCATAAGATCACCCCCTTAGAATCTCATGCTACAGTCGGTCTATGTCAAACATATATTCCGACAACATGATGATCAGATAGAAGGGAGCTAGAGCTGACATGGTTGCCAAAAGTCAAGTACGAATTGATATGGTGTTCGCAACCTGGTACCCCTTGTTAATGTCGTTTGAAACTTTCACGCATATTCGAGGATGGGCTGAAATATCCCGCCCTCTAAGTGCACCGATTTTGTACTACATTAGCCTCAGTCGATCAACCAGAAATTTATGAGTGGGAAAGTTACGAAGCCCGTTCCAAGCCGAATTGGCGAAGGGCACCACAGAAATCCATGGTATTCTCAGTATGACAGTCACGCCGAAGCAAAGCAAACATGCTATATAGCGGAAGCACTGTGAATGTCCAGGAAAATCAGCCTACTATGCAGCTGTGGAACGATGAAGCTACAGTTTACGTTAACCGACGCAAACTGTAACTAGCCCTGGGAAAGCAAAAATGCTCCAGATATGTCATGGAGACATCAAAATTTATAGCTATACTCGAAATGCACATCCAGACAAAGAAATCAAAATGAACCCCGCGATATCAAAGGCCAATGACGAACAAGAGAATTACCGCAATTGCGCAAACCACTCATTTGATGCGATGAATTTAATATTTCTCAACTTATCGATGGAATTCGGAAACAGAAAATGGATGTTTACAGCACTTCATAACGTATATAAAAGATCACATTGAGTTCAGAAAGGATTTTCTAAACAGTTCATCCTATTAAATAATATCTATCAACCCCCAGCATGCAAGTTACAACTATAAACATCCAGCTATCTTATTCACAACCCCGAAAAACTCATGAAGTTTCGATCCCACTTCCAGATACTACAAAGATCAGCCAGTGGATCACATATTATATATATTTATTTATAACGACCTTCATTTAACGAACCACCTGACGTTTATGATATACTACCTCCAAGATTCAAATACGATTACCAAACACCATGGCTACAACTAATGTCACAACTAGCCAAACCGTCCTTCAAAATTAAGGATACACAACAAACCACAGCCAACCACTATGAAAACGACGTCGACGCCTAGTTCAACCAAAGACAATCTTCACTAAAGTGCATGTGGTTGACAATATTTCTCAAAAGAAAGTCGGTATCGAATGGAAGCCATAATCTCAGGGACTTCATTGGTCGAATGTACATAGAGCGAAACTCGGAGTACTCAAACTCCAAGACATGATACTCTTAACGAAAATATATACAAAATATCCTTATCATTAAGGATAAAAGGAGACTGACATCAAACCACTGATGAAAACACAGAGAAATAAGTTTAACAGTCCATATCCAGTCATGCATATGATCACCACTTCGCGGGATTCAGATGAGGTCATACGAATCCATGTTGAAGGAAATCAACAGAACCAAAAACTTAAATTAACAGATTCTAAGGAAAGATTTGAATGCAATAGAAGAATCTGAACTTGCATTTCTAGACATACGAAATACAAAGTCGGTATAACCTGCGCAGGTGTATGCGAGAATGATTTTCTCAAGCGTCTGATGATTTTACGGCCCTTCCAACTGTCTAATATATGTGAACTATGCCAACATGACCTGACCCGAGAGGCAATGCCTAAATACCAAGGAAGATACCGTCGACATGTTGCCACCAATACCCGTAATACCAACGATATTCTCAAAGGATGTTGTAAAGATTTTATGGAATTAAGGATTCCATGCACTCGCTCGCCAGCCTCTTATGAAATTCACTAATCGGGTCACATCAAAATTACACTCAAGGTGAGGTATCCACCGATGAGGGTCCCGAAAAAGCAAGACCATGATGATAATTAAAAAATCTACTTGAAGTCATCGGTCACCCTATCATCTATGTCTTACAGCATCAATAAAACACTCAAGAGCGGCGCGGAGTACGGAGATGATTATACACAATCTTAAAAGCAAAAAAGAGCCAGAATATGGTCTTTACAATAAATGTTCTGAAGGGCAGAAACAATGGAAATGGTATTAAAACAATGAAACTTTTCATCAATCTAACAGAGTGCTAAAGATACCTTAGCTTTGGTACTAGTACGTCAAAGGCATTCAAGCGCACGCGGAGGCTGGTGCCACTCATGGCATAGGTACTGTTCTTGTACGATTCATCAAGATAGAGACAAGGAACCACCTTCTTATGGATAGCTATAGCTTTACCTCGTACCCGGATGTTCGACCAATATGATCACCGGGATTACGATTTATATCTGTACTCTCTAATAGAGGGCAGTAGAATCCTTGAGAAACTCGGCCAGATTTCAGATGATCGGATCCGAAACAAAGTATTCGAATACTTAGTATGCAGCAGCTCTTCTACCCGGTTACATGATATCAAAAGCAAAAAGGATCACAGCTGATGTCTCCACGACCCGTGGGTTGACAAAGGAAGCCATCGAACAGCGAACGAACCTCTCCTCTATAGCTAAGATATCTAGAAATCACCCTACTAGATTTAGAAAGGTTCAGTGTTTTATACATAATTATATCTACCTCGATTGCAACGCGGCCCTCGCCATGATTAAGACAGTAGAACTAGAGCCACTCACAAATGTGATGCCTGAGTTCTTCCTTTTAAACATAATTTTCGACAATGTACCTCAAGAACCGCGAATTTCAGATAATAATATGATCACTTCGAACGGTACGGAACCGCATTATACGCAATGTCACAGCCAGCAATATAGCGGCTCCGAAGAACCTTCGAAAAAGAATCCCTGAGAAGTATGGAACCGAAAACTGAATTTTTGTGTTTTGGTCATCCACCAAATAAACTGCAGAAGGAAGAAGAAATGCATATGCCTCCAACCAAAAAACGGAAGAACAAGAAACAACAGGAAGTCAATGCTTGTTCACAGTAGCAGTAGCCAAAGTAGTAATAGTAAATACTTAGTTAAAATAAATTTTCAAAGAAAGAAAAATAAAAAACAAATAGCCAAAAGAATCCATCTTCAAACTGTTTACTCCTCCTGATAAGAATGCTTCCTCATCTCGCCCAAATCCTTCCTAGCCCTTTCCAGTGCATTCGTAAGCTCCAAAATTTCAACCTACAGCACAGTTAGTCACTTGAAAACCATCCAGCGTAGAAAATGATAATATAGTCCACATACCTGTTTCTCCATTTCCTGAACCTTAAACTCATGTGAAGTCAACTTGGTATAATCCACATCGTTCTCAGCGTTAGCTTTAGCCTTGATGATATCCTGAACCTGTTTAACCAGCGACCTGCAAGCCGAGTTGACGGCCTTCGAGGCACCTTCCAATCGGTCCTGTGTCTTAGACATAAAAGTAGCTTTGACACGAGAGGCGGCGACAAGCTGGGCCGTAGATGCGGTGACGTCGTTACAGGCGACGATGCTACGTAACACAGAGGTTTAGTAAAGCGTTCCCAATAAAGAAAGTGGACGAAAAGGGGACATACAGCTGCTCAAGTTTATTCCTCCCAACGATAACACCATCCGCAGTCTCAATCAACAAATTTGTCGAAGTAGCCACCGCCTTGGCAGCAGAAATCAACCCTTCAGTCCATCTGTTATTCCTCTTATAGAAAGCAGTTCGAGAACTACCTCCTTTGCCTTGAGCTACAATCTCCCTCTGCGAGTCCGTAGCAGCCTTAATCAAAGCCGTGATAGCAGTAGTAATCGCAATCGCAGAATTCAAAATCGAATCATGAATCTCCAGCTCAAAGGTGTCATAATCTCGGTTTCGGTTGGCCATCTTGCTCAATCGTGCGGCCGCTGCTTCGATAGCTGCGGCTGCGGCACCAAGTTCCCGGTCGACAATATCTTCAAGGTTGCCGGATTGATTGGCGAGACTACCAGCCTTAGGCGCGAACGCCTCAGTAAGCTTGGAGAGTTTCTGAAGGTTCTGGTGTACATCATGGTTTCCAGCGACCACGATTCCGATCTTTGCGTCGTCGTCATAGTCGATGATCCGGAACGACATGAGGCTGTTGAAGAACTTAGCGGTAGCATTGGCGGATAATCGAGCAGCGTTGATAATGGCATCCACCTTCTTCTCGTCCGGAGCGAGACGTGTGATACCCTTCGCATTGACAAGGACATCAGAAATGGCAGATGCGAGTACGCTGACGGTCTTGATGATTGCGGAGTGGTCGCCGTTAGGCCCGTCGGCAATAAAGTTGTTGAACGAGGTGGCAAATTCCGTAGCACTCAACCCTGCCTTCTCAAGCTGAGAGAGCAGATACGCCGCAGTCGCGTTCTGGTTACCAGCCTGCATTGGCGATTCCAATTCATACAAAGCGTCATCCACACGCTTAACACCACTTTGCAATACAGAGTCGATAAGACCGTTGAGCTTGCCAATGTGATCCAACAATACATTGTCGATTTGGTTACCAGTCGCAGCATCTCGTTCTCCAGCAGCCTACTCCAGTCAGTAAGCGGTTCTTTCAAAACCAACGAGTGGAAACTTACATCTTGAAGCTCCTTCATCTCACGAATCAACTGATCCATAGCTTCTTGCATAACATCAATTTCATCCTCCTTATCACGCAGCAGTCTCTGAAGATCACTATCACCATCCCTCGTTTTCGCCGAGAGTTCATCAAGCTGCCTCTGCTTATCCCTCAAAACTCTATTCAAATCATCAACCTCCCTCGTATGCTTGCTAATGAGCACCGAGAACTCCGAACCCTTGCTCTTCTCCGCTGCATCAGCTCTATCAATCGCCATCCTCAGCTCCCTCTGCAACTTCTCAAGCTCCTCTTTATTCCCGCCCTTCGATCTATCCAAATCGAACAACGCACGGTCCCTTTCTCGGATCATATCAGCCAACTCCAAATTCTTCGTCTTCATCTCCCTCTCCAATTTCTCCCGCTTGTCAATCGCCTCCTGCGCTGAGGACGCCTTCAATTGCATCGCCTTATACTTCTGCAGAAGGTCTAAATGTTCGCTTCGAAGCTGCGAGTAGAGTTTGGCGAGAGACTCGTACTTGCTCTTCCACAGGTTAACCTGCTCTTGTAATGACTTGATAAGATCATCCTTCGACGCGGCAGCCTGTTGAGCGTTGAGCGCAACGTTCTGGAGTTCGATTTCGAGCGCCTTGACCTTCTTGTCGTACTGCTCGAGAAGGAGTTGGTCTCGTTCGTATTGGCCACGCATGTTAAGGAGGTCTCGTTCCATCTCGGCAAGTTTACCCTGGACCTGACGTTCATATTGATCTCGAAGAAGCTGTTCTTGGGCGAGTCGCTGAGCTTCGGCTTGTTGGGCTTGCTGGCGTTCGAATTCCTGTTGCTGGGCGAATTGGAGCTGTTGCTGTCGTAGTCTTTCGGCTTCCAGCGCTTCTTGCAGTCTTCGCTGTTCATCTTCGTATTGCCTCTGCTGCTGTTGCTGTAGTTGGTTCTGCGCCTCTTGGGTTGACCAGAAGTCGTTGATAGGCTGAGGTTCTACGGATTTGGCAGGTGGTGGAGGCGGCGACGGGGATCGTGGCTTTGGGGTTTCGTTAATGGGTCTAGCCGGTAACGCTGGGGGCTTTTCATCTTCGGCTAGGAGGTTCGGGGGTTGCTGGGGGAGCTTTGGGACGGTGATGAGACTGGTGAGGTATCGGAGGTTGGAGCATTCGTAGTAGAACTTGACGAGGCGATGGTGCTGGGAAGTGTATCGCTTTCGTAGGGGTTCAAGGGCCTCATCGTCACCGAGAGCTAAGTTTTGATATCAGTAAACTACATATCCATTTCCAAGGGTTTTCGGCAGACGCATACTCTGATGCATAGCGCGCAGCATGCTAGTAAGGAACTTGTAAATTCCATAACTCTCATGCACGAGTGGCACCAACGCAGATATCCTACACTCATTGTTCGTCGAGGGTCGGAAGTGTGCAAAGATAAGTTTCTGGAAGGTGTCGATCTGGTCCTGGAGGGTGGCCAGATCGGAGATTGTCTCGTAACCTTCATTTGGGTCGTTGATAGTCTTCAAGCTGATGTACTCCTCATACTCGAAGGTGCCATTAAACTCCGGGTGGTGTCGGTGGAATTGAAGTTTCTTCAGGAGGAAATAAACGTATTCGCGGATAAGCGGTCCGTATCCTAGATCGTGGATTAACACCTCGAAATGTGTCGTAAGGGGGGTTATATTTCGGTGATAGACGTACCCCTGAGTCCTTCTCCACTCACGCCACGGGTAAGACTTTCAATCCATTGCGTATGCTGTTGTGCTTCCTTGAGGGTTACCGGGGCGCCTTCCTGTAGGACCTTGTGTATACACTGCAAGGCCTTGAAAGTCTGGATCTCATCGGCGAGGATGGGTTGCCTATCAAGAGCGAATTATAGTCAGAGACTACGGGTCGGAAATAACGGGCAGCTTGAGCTGGTTATCGTACACTTTCATGCCCGCCCAGAACGACTGTGACGACTTGTGGTCCCATGTGTAAACAATACAGCTGCGCACATGTTTCCCTGTAATCGATGGTCTTGGATTAGAATCGGAGATCGTCGGATGATGTATATGTAGCTGCTGGAGGGTATAGCATACGCTTTGGAGCAGTTTCCTCTGTTATCCAGATGAGATGGGAGGTTAGCGGGTATAATCCAGGTGAAGCAAGCGGGTGGGATACATTAGCTACATACCGATACTTGTAGCTTTCCTGATGTTGACTGAGAGCTCCGTCTCTGTCCTGTAGTTTATTTCATTCACCCATCAGCAAACTGCATTTGCGATAAAGCACGTCCGAGTAACGTGCGAGATCCATAACATACTTCGACAGGTCGACGTTTCGTGATGGTCCGTTGTACGCCATGGTGTGTGGTGGATGCAGCCGAGCAGGCGTTAGTTAGGGAGGTACCAATATCCCCTCTTCGAACAACAAGGGAGAAAGAAAAGAGAAGTTGAATCCAAAAGAGAACCGGAGATGCAGCCGGATGTTCGGGAATATCGGGGGTTATGTAAAAGGGGAAGTTAAGAGGCTTGCAGGGAGTGGAGATGGGATTGAAGGAGGGAAGCTTGGTAATTAGCGGCGGGATGTGACAGAAGTGGTGATAGTTCGACTGAGATGTGGAGAGGCGAGGCACATCACATTTGTTAGGTCCAAGTCGGCTAAGCTGCTAAGCTGACCCCGTTACGCAATCCAATCCTATAACTTCACAGACTTCGCTCAAGGCCGTCAACGGTTAACGGTTTTGACTGGGCGAAGCGCATGTGCGTACGCGTATACGTCAGGTATTTAACTTCTGGGCGGTCTTGTCGTGTTTAATTTTAATTTTTTATTTGATTTTCTAGTATATATAAATTTATACGGGGTACGGTAAGATACTGTAACTAACTGTGTCAGGCATCTCGAGGGACATCCTCTATCAGGCCACAGGAATTCAATATAAATACCCCTCCTGTAGCCGCTGCTATGAAGTAGCATCTAGGCAGGTGCCGCCACCTAGTCCCTCAATATAGTATACACACGAAAGATACATATCGATACGATCAGAGATCTCTCTCCTGAACCCTAACCCGGTCCCACCAGACCATAACCAGCTCGCCCGCCCAGTTACCCCACTCCCTCCACGGCGGCTTATCCCTCTTCTCATGCGAATCCTGCAGCAAAACCAACATTGTCGAAAAGCTCAACCCCGTAAACACCGTGATACTGGTGGACACCTCTCTATACTCGCTAATTCGCATCCTCACGACATGAAACCCAATCCCGATGGTCTAATCATCGTCATCCATACATCTCTGGTTAGTAATTGTCTGAATGATAACGATATTAGGATTAGGATCGAGGAGGGTGTGCATACGCAGTATATCATAATCCAAGCAGGCAACAGCATCCTCGCATCGCTCTTAACGCCCAGACAGTAATGTGCGCCGGAAATAAAATAGGCGATGATGCCTGTTATGCTAATCAGTCGCACGAGCGTCGCTGTGTGGATCGTACTCAGTTAGTGTCCTGCTATACGGGTGTATGTGTAAGGCTGTAAAAAGGCGACCAACCTAATGGCGTATAATTGACAAGCCTATCGTAACCAATCCGTTAGAATACCGTACAGATACACAAATGGTAGCGAATCATAAAGGAATAAAGAGTAGCTAGCTCACCATCTTGTCATGAGGCTGTCAGTAAACCGAAAGCACTGGTATCCTGCTCCTAATATCTGTCCGTCTGTCAATCCACCTGCTCCACACGAGTACTGTAACGAGCAGAGACAGAGTAGGATGGCATACCCAAGCAGCAGCCAGTACGATCTCCTTCATGGTGGTCCCGTACTCCACTAGTCCACGAGCTCGAGGACCCCGGCCCTCCCATTCCTCCCAGCCGGCGTAGACACATTTAAGAAAGCCCAAAGCACAGGGCAGGGTGGACGCCGCCCGAGCAAGCATCAGCCATTTATGGTATCGACGGTCGACTCCCAGACTACAATAATACCCTATTAGCATCTTTTATAAAATAATAATGTATTGTATTAAATAATAGTGGAGA
Organism: Arthrobotrys sinensis; assembly: GCA_036971225.1. Taxonomy (NCBI): domain Eukaryota; kingdom Fungi; phylum Ascomycota; class Orbiliomycetes; order Orbiliales; family Orbiliaceae; genus Arthrobotrys; species Arthrobotrys sinensis. The sequence goes on along the minus strand of JAJTTV010000012.1, from coordinate 543,356 downwards.
GAAGAAGGGAGACCCACGCAACGGCAATCCTGGGGTGCAGCGTGCCGTCCCCGCCCTTCTCGTCACCGCTGTCTAGCCCATCGCTAGCAACCGCAACAGCAGCGTCAGCGTCTTCCGGAGACTGAAGCTCCTCGAGCGGCAGAGGAGGTAAGCGGGTCGCCAGAGCTTTAACCGGTTGGCTTCGCAGTCGCCTAGAAGCCTGGGGAGTCGTCGAGTCTTATCGGGAGAGAATCGAGTATATTCTGTGTCCGATGGTCTCCGTCGTACATCCGTGTTTCTAGTTCTGTCCTGTTCTGTCCCTTATTTATAGCCGTCGAGTAACGTAACCACTTCCTTGCCTAGGTCTAGGCAGTCCAGTAATTGGTGCTAGCAAGAGCGAGCTGCAGCGGGAGCTTCTCCGCAGGCCGAAGTGGCAGGTCGACGGAAGCCCGCCCGAAAGACTTGGCCCGAGCTTCCTTTCTTCTTCTTCTTCTCTTTAACGAATTCTGCCAATGCAAAATTTACCACGCCAACGCCAAACACTTTGATACCAAATTATACCATGCATATGCCGCCCGGCCGTCGACGGTGACGACGTTTAATCTCCAGAACAGGTATTTCGGTCAATTACTATACTACTCTATGCGCTTCAGTTGCTAATTAAATTGTATTGTAAAAAAGTGCGGCATGGCATCCCTCCCGCCATTCGCTGCCGCCGGCCGCATCCTCTCGCTCTCCCACCGCCCCACCACCACCACCACATTCCTCCTCTCCACGCGCTCACCATGTCTTCTCCTCCTCCGACCCCAAACCCGGTCAATCACAGACCAACAGCGAAGTGAACGGCAGATGAACCGGATGATGGCTCGTGCGGACAAGATGGAGGGACCTGGAGCATCCATGCGGACGAATCAGACCTCAGCTATGATGGAGGAAGTCGCTGAACTATTATTACCCAGTACGACTCAATTGCCTTTGCTGCGATAGAAGGTTTAGAGCTTGATGGACTCTAGATCTTGCTTGTAATTGGTGGTAGTGGAGATGGTTATGGCTGGTGCTGATATATATCGTGTGTCCTGACAGGCACCTTCGTCACCCCTCCCTTCTCTCGCCGACCCTCGATATTCACAGACACCAAGAACAGAATACAATTCGAATGGGTCCGAATAAAAATAAAAGCACAGGACCTCGTTTCGTACGCCAATCCCTCCACCCTATGTATACGATACTACCATTATACTAATATCAATAATCCAGCCGCTACCTCGCTCGAATCTGGCACTCCGACCCCTTCATCCGCAAAGACCTAATCCCCTCCGCCGAAGCCCTCCACCGAAACATGTACACCGCCTACGCCCGCGGCGACATCGACTCCCTCTCTCGAATCTGCAGCCGAGACCTCTACCACACCTTTCGAAACCGGATAGTCTCCCGCCCTTCAAACGTCCAATTCTCGTGGAAGTTCTCGGGTTATAATTCGAAATCGAGGATTATGAGTCATAAAGTCGGGATGCTGGGGCAAGGAAAGGACGATGAGAATAGTATTCGACAAGCGGTGGTTAGGATTGATTCTACGCAGACTTTGATAAAGGGTGTTGATGGGAAGGTTGTAAAGGGGACCGGAGAGCCGACGAGGACGGTGGAGTATATTGTTTTGAGTAAACGGCGGAGGGAGGGGGTTCCTGAGACTCCCTGGACGGTCTGGGGGACTGTGGAGGAGAGCGGAAGTATGTATTCCTTTAACACTCTTTAGACAGTAAACGTGCTAACAAAGCGGTATAGTGGACGAAATTAGGGCACATGGTATACCGCCCACATCAGGGGATTCGACCATCAGCGGTAGCGGTGGAAGGTGGGCTCGATAACCATAATCCTTCAAGGCCAAGGTATGATATTGTACATACGAGGTTCTGTATACTATACTATATTGCACATATTTACCCCCAGAATGTCTGGGTTAGTATATATCATTATCACCATGGTTGGCACAAAAAGTATGGAATATATAAGAGTGGAATTAATTTGTCAATCTGTCATCCTTCAACCATTACTCCTCCCCCTCCCCTTCCCACCAGCTTCATTACATCTCACCGATATCATCGATATATCATCGTCAGTTTAAAGTGCCTGCTCCCCATGAACAGGATTCTTCCCCCTATCACTCCCCTCATCAATCCTCTCAATCGCAGCCTCATCCTCCACCTCCGCCTGAATCTTAGCAGGAGGCCTATCCAACCCTTCAAACCTCTCCCCCTTAACCCTACTAACCACCCACAACCCCGCCAACCTAATCGCACAAGATCCGAACATGAACAACAACCCTCCAACAGGCGCAGCCACATAAGCTCCAAACACCCCCCAATCATCAACATACAAAGTCGTCATAGCAATCAACTCCCCACCAGCCTTCGCACTTCCATAATAAATCGTTCCAAAGATAAAAACACTAAGTATCCCACCACAACCGGCAACAATAACATCCACACCGTTCAAAAACCACAAAGCATCAACCAGTCCCAATAAAAGCGCGGGAATAGCAGCAGCGCTGACAATATCCGAAATCAAGAATATTTGCAAAACGCTCGCATCGGCTTTAATCGCTACCACGATAACGGGGATGGTGAGGATTGCAACACCAGCGCGGATGTAGATTAAGGGAAGTTTATTCCTGAATAGATCGTTTGAGGCCGTGGAGATTAATGCGGATTGTAAACTGTCGAAGATGGCAGTACTTAACGCTACCACCATCAATAACACCAATCCTACAACCCACGCTGGTAGCTCAGCGATCAAATAGAAGAATGCAACAGACGACCAATCGGATACTGGACCCCATTTATCGACTCCATGAGCCCAGACGGCGATGATGCCCGTGAAACCGGTAACTGTGAGGATGATAAATATCCACACTCCCGCGATCGCAGAGCCGATGTACAGATCCTTATCAGTACGAGATGCAAACGATCGCATCCAGAATGGGGATAGGAACATAAAGTTCGTAGCAATAGCGACGGGGAGGATATATAATAACTTCCAGCCCAAGAGCGTAGCGTGTGTTAAGCCGGATGGTTCAATAAGCGACGTATCGATATGTGACTTTGTACCGATTGAGATTGTGCAGATTATGATCAAACCCAGCACAAGTGCTCCTTGAATGTTATCGGTGACGAATGAAACTCGGAAACCGCCGAGGGAGGTGTAGATCGTTGTTACCACCACCTCAACGATAAGCGCGGGGAGACCGTCCAGCCCGGTGAGGAGGTTGATAACAGAGTTGACGGCCGAGAGTTCGGCAACCATGTATAAGAACATAGTAATCATCGTAAGAAGCGATAGATAAAGCGCGGCCGGGGCGCCAAAGCGGTCGCGCGTCCATTCTGTGAGTAGGAAGCCGTTCGGTGTACGGCGCCGGATTATGGGTGTTAAAACGGCGAATAGAATGATCGGAGACGCTGAGGCGAGGGCGTAGACGAGGAGACCCTGGACACCAGCGAAGGCGCCGATATCAGGGTAAGTGAATAGAATACCAGAACCGAGACCTGAACAAGAGGGTTAAGGGGGTGATAAATCAGTGCCTATCGTCCATTTTAAAGAAATAATGGGGGGTGGAAAGGGGAGTAAAGCGGTAACACGTTCCTCACGCAAGTATTAACTTGATCGAGTTCTGACGGTAAAGTCTCAGCTTTGAAACTTCCTTGGTTCTGGGCTATATCTCAGAAGAAATTCGTGAAGGGATTTCGTCTTGAAGATATAACAGCAGATAAGGAATTCTAAGCACCCGCAGTGTAGCCACAAAGGAAGAGTGGTGGTAGATAGATACCCCACGATTTTAGTCATCGGAGATATCGTCCAACCAACCACTCCTCCGATGAAAACTTTCAAGTTCCTGTTAATTTCTACAAACCTCGAGATAGTCACTTTTGAATAGCCTTATCCAGAATCACTCTGAGAATCAGATCCATGGGCGACGATCGAGTTTCCGCGGGGAAGCAATAGCCAAGGTCCCCCAACCAAGTTCACTCTGCGTTGAAAATGTTGCATTTTCGAGAAAATTCGGTACCGCTTTTTTGGTTTTTCGCTGGAAAAAAGTTGAATCGATCGGTATTGATATTTTTACTCACCGCTTGCGATAAAATTTAGCGCGAGCGGTATGGCTAGTTTATTCATAGAAGGTATCACATTAGTATACCTACAAATCAACGTCGCGATAAAAAGCGGGTTTCGGTATAAAGAATCAAACCTCGCTGCGTCCTATTCGACGACAAAAACTGCGCTTTGGATTGGTTCCTGAACTTCCAGGCAAAACCCAGGCCCATTACACTAGGTTATGCATGTTAGATTTCTGCAGGGAAGCCGGTAACAGGGAAGAAAAATGGCTAAGTTGCTTACAGGAATAATCCATAGGTAAGATAAATGATGGCATTAGATGCCTGGGTCGACGGTTGGCCCATGATCGTGATTATTGAGCTATGACTATAGTTTTATGCAGCACAGATGAGATAGAGATGTAGTAGAAAGACCTGAAGCTACAAAGCTGAATATATAAGGAAACAAAAAATGTTAAACTTCCCGCCGGTTCAAAAGGAGGGGGGAATCGCACAAGCTTTATAAACTCTTTAAAAAGGGAAGGACTCGAGAAAACCCCGTCCAGGCTGTTGGAATCACAAATGATGTATCAGTTGCAAGTTGCAGTAGCGCAAAGTTTTTTTCCTTCTCGTTCAGCTCTTTTTGGCCCCTTCGACTTGATTATCTCATCGAAACTGGGAAATTGTCGAAACTGTAATGTAATGCGCACTAGCCTTCCTGTTATCCCATCCCACACACACACAGCTGCACACCCTCCCGACCTGCAGCTGTGGGACTTGGCCTATCAGAGAGCTCGGGAGGCGGGTTGGAAAACCCGGGAGACGGGACGTAATTATCATGTAAACTCATCGGCTTCGGCGCCCGAGTGGGGGTTCTTGATAAACGGCTTTGGGCCGCGTGCAAGCCGAACCGGAGGGTCTTCGGATGGTCATCTGATCATGCGACATCTACTCTTTACACTCTATATCCCCTGCATAGTATTAGCGTCGATTAGAATCAACAGTGGATTGAATGGCTGAGAATGCAGATGTTCGTTAGTTAGTTTATTGTTGCATGTTGGAATTGTAGAATCGTGACTGACCGGGATTTGCCGTGTTGCCGGATTCAGTTCGATTTTTGAACGTCGACCAACACTAAGAAAACTATCTACGACATTGGAGTCGACAAGTCTCGTCGTCGACATCATCGACAATCCATTGCCACCACAATGTTCTACCGTACGCTCCCCCGCCTTCAGCAGTTCTCTAAGAACGCTGGCATCATGCGCCGGTCCCTCGAATACATGAAGTTCGAGACCAAGAAGAGTACCTCTCCCCCACCATCCCCCACCATATGACATTGAAAACAGAGCTATACTAACACCCACCAGTCCTCGCCGGCGGCTACCTTAACCCCGACTTCGAAGACCTCTACTTCTTCAACGCCGAAGACCACCTAACCCGCGAACGTATCGATGTAATGTCCGACGCCATCGACGGCGGCCACAGCAAAGCCGACTTCGCCATCGTCTCCGAAGAAAACTTCGTCTCCGCTATCCCCTCCAAACCAATCTCAATGTCCAACCCAGACTACGAAGAATACAAACCAAAGACTCCCACAGTATACGGACTCTTCCACGGGAACATTTCAAAACAATTACCGAATCAGAAACATAGACCTGATGTTGAAGTCTCGGGTTTTGCGGCGTTCAGGACTATGCATTTGCCCAAGACGATATTTGGCGCGAGGACTTATGATTTGGGGTTTTATGAGTACATCGCGCTGAGGGTTAAATCGGATGGGAGGACGTATATGGTCAATATGCAGGCCGACACATACGAAGAAAGAGATTTATACCAGCACAGGTTGTTTACCCGGAAACCAGGAGAATGGGAAACCGTTGTGCTGAAGAACGGTGCATTCGTTAAGACTATGTACGGAGGTATCCTGCTGGAACAGCCAGGTATGCTTGTCGAGAAGATCAGGACGATAGGACTCAGTGTCACGGACAGAGTCGAAGGACCGTTCAAGATTGCAGTTCACGCTATATGGGCGACGAACACACCGCCGCCGGACTCAGTGGATGCAACTGTGGTCGATGGCAAGGAAGAGTACCTCGACTGGGAACACAACAAGCACCGTGGAGACCGTGTTTGGTGATTTCTTCTTGCTTCCATTTCTATAACGAAATATTCCTACAAAATACCCCATCTAATAAAACATCAACCCTCTCGAATCCTCCTCGCCACCACCCTCCAGCCTCTTTCTTATACCCTCAACCGCCAGCAACTCCACGAGTTTATCCTGAACTTCCTTGATATCCCACAACCCTCTCTTCTTCGCATCCGTATAACTAACATCCAGAACCACCCTCTGCAAATACTTTATCTGAACCGCCCCATCTTTTATCAAATCGACCAGTCGAGCAGGAGTACCCACTGCTATACCTATCCGAGTCTTTTTCGCATACTCGACAGCTTCGGAGAGTTTGACATGCTTTGCGAAGAATTTTGCGATTTGGGAGTCTGGCGTTTGGTATTTTCTGAGAATGCGAACGACGTCGGCGGCGCGGAGGGCGGCGGGAGTTATGAAGATTGTATGTGGAGAGCCGGCAGCTTTTGGGGAGGATTTGAGGTGGGAGATTGAGGACTGGCCTTTCTTTGTGCAGACTGTGAAGGATGGTTGTTAGTGGATGTCCTACTAAATATGGAAGACAGTGGAGAGGATATTTACATTTCTCCATGTATTCGCAGAGGTTCTGGAGGGATCTTTGGGCGGTGTGGGTTGTTGTGTCGATGTAGATGCTCTCTGTATATCATCATCATCATAATTAGGACTCTTGTACATGTACATACGGGCGAAATCGGAGTATGAATTTGGGCAGGGAGATTAAAAATACCGGGTGGAATACGGTCTCCTAACTCAACCGTCGACAGGTCTTTATTGAACCTCTGTATCCGCTGAGCGACATAATCCGCCATGATTTTGGGATCCATCATGGCTATCGAATCGTCGATAGTAGATGCATCTTCTTTCGCTCCATCCTTTGTCGCTGGTTTCCCCTTCCCTTTCGCCTTTACATCTTTTTTCCCTGTGTTCTTTCCTTTCGAATTTGTCGGTTTGGTAGAACTCTTCGCTGGCGCAGTTTCTGCATCTGGCGATGTTCGCAGCTTCTTCGCAGGTTTTTGAGCTTGTTCTGCTTCTTGCGCCTCGAGCTGTGCAGCCTCCCTTTTTGCGCGCTTCCTTTTACGGCGGGATAGTTCGTTCGCAGTTGTTACAGCTCCGTTTGCTGTGGCGACAATGTCTTCTCCGGAATCGTAGTCGTCGTCCATGTTTCTTTCGTCTAATGGTGTAGTTGAAAATTTAAAAGATTGAAAATTTAAAGGTCCTGCCGCACAGTTCTGTCTTGGGATCTGAATTGAGGTTCCAATGCGGCAGCGCCCCCAAACAAACGCGCCTTTCGCGAAAACACCAAGAAACAAGCTGCCTCTCCAAGTTAACATCATCCCAACCTCATCGCCATCGACTTCCATTTCCATTTCCTGCTACCAACTACACCGGGAAATACCACCATGTCAGACCCGGATAACTACAACATCTTTGCCCCCAAAAATGCATTGCGCAGAACACCGCCGTCCCGTAAAACTAAAACCCCATCGCGGGGTCCCACGCCTCTACGGTCTACCCCCCAAGCAGCACCTTCAACGCCCAACGACATCGTCATCTCAAGAGATGTATCGCCGCTACAAGAACCACTACGATCCTTAACGTCTCCCATAAGAAACATTGATTCAGACGACATTGACGGCGTCAGTTTAATCCCCACAGTTACCAATTGTCCAAATAATTCTCACTAAAAAGATATCCTTTAATAATCTAGCCACAAACCCAACCAACACCCACCACAACCTCCCGCCACCTCCACGTCCCAATCACCCCTCGAGCCTCAACCGTCGAACCAGTAACTCCATCCTACATCCATCGTCCATCCTCTTCAATCCCAAATACCTCCGTTCGCAGACGATTAACCACCCCGCATGCAATCCGCGGCTACTCAAACCGTCCTACACCCCATAAAAACCAGGGAAAACGTCGGAACTCCAGGTTTGCAGCTGAAGATGATGATATCTTCCAGGCTTTGAAGCAGTTTAGCAAGAGTATGCTATACCTTATCTTATCTACCACCAATTGAAAGTACTAAGTAATTATGTTACAGTAACGGCACCTAAGAGTAAACCGTTCATCCCCACGCCAAAAGCAATAACCCCCAAAGCCGTCTCCGCACGCCGACAGACCCTCGATGGTATTCGTTTAAACCGCGACCTAAACGCCGTCTCCTCAGACGAAGAAGTCGATCCAATCCGTCCACCCAGACTCTCCAACGTCTCACTAAAACTCATCGGCAAGAAACTTAGAATATCAGGAAACAATGAAGCCGAAGAATATGATGAAGACGTGGAAATTAGTCCGCCGCCACAACTTTCTACGCCGTTAAGAGATAGCGGTGATGATGACGATGAGATGAAGTCTGGTGGGATTGAGACACCGAGGTTTGAAGTTGCGAGACGGGCGGTGGCGGATAACGATCGCAGGTTTAGCTTTTTACCAAACATGGCGGATCGGTTTGCGGATTTTGGAGATGTGGTTATGGATGATAGTATTGTGCAGGAGCCTGGTGGTGAGCAATTGATGGAGGTTTTTGAAGGGGAGAGTTTTGCAGTTGGGGGGGATGGGATGGAGGGTTTGAGTTTTGCGTATGTATCTCCCTTTTCGTTATCTAGTTCGAAACGACAGGCTAATTGATGTCTATAGGGACCACACGGTGGACCTAAATCTTCCAGAAGGAGATGTATCGAACTTCTTTGATGCACAGGCAATGGGTATCCCAGACGACGAAACCGATTTCCGACTTGAACAGGTTGAGATATCACCGCCCTCGGAGCCCGTAGGGGAGGAGGAAACAGGTGACCTCCCGGAGCTCACAAACGAGATTTCTTCACCACCGCCACATCATCCACCTGCAGACGACCTAGAGCCGGTATTCATGGACTCGGACTTCGATGAAGAGGAAGACGAAGAAGACGATGATGGTCCCCCGCCATTCCAAGCAGGGGACCATAATATGCGAAGTGCAGACGCCCAACCACGGTTAGCAAGGAAACCACGATCGAAAAAGGAACTCCCATTATCAATCCATGGAATCCCATACCCGTCCTTACCACCCAAAGTCATAAAATCCATAATCGCCCGAACAAGCAAGCAAAAGGTATCAAAGGAAGCATTAGCAATGATCGCTGCTGCTTCGGAGGCATATTTTGAAAATTTGGGAGAAGATCTAGGAAGTTTTGCGAGGCATGCGAAGAGGAAGACGGTGGAAGAGGGGGATGTTCTACAAGTTTTGAGACGGTATGTTGTATCACCTTGGCTTGGTAG